>JAWZYV010015236.1:0-123203 GCA_038373885.1 Cheiracanthium punctorium
AAAAGTTAAATAACGATCCTATTGTTGTGAAAAGCAATTAAACGCGTTCCAAGTGTGAAATGAACAGGTGCAGTTTTACATAAAATGATTATCGGTACTGCTGTATGAAATGAGCGACAATTTAGTCTTAAAGGGGAGTCATCCACTCATTACATCACTCTTCTAGAAATGGAATTTTAAATTGTAAAAGGAGAATGACAAAACAATGGTGTAGGTTACTATGGTGTAGTAACTTTCGCTAGAAATTGCCAAACATGCGTTATAGGAAAATTCCAGCTAAATTAGGATTTGAGGAGTCAATCTGTGTCTATCGAGTGACTATTAACATAAATTAACGTCAGTTGAAAAGAAATTACGTTTTTCTCATTTTGGAGACATCCCCTTAGTGCTTGGCGACCCATGCCAAAATTATCAAATTGCAATATCTCGATAACTATTCCACGTAGGGACACGGGATTTGTTTTATTCATTTTCTTAGGCAAAGAGCAAACTTCTTCTAAATATAAAGGGTAGGAAAGGAGGGACCGTATAAAATTAAATTTCGTATTTTAATATGTATGCAGCTCCCAGAAAAAAAAAAATGCCATATCTGAAAACGACTTTGAATTGGACGAACTTTTCTAATTGGAAGTATGTTTCGCTCACTTGCTGTTTAAAAAATAATCGCCTTAACATCTATTTTGAATCGCCCGGTATATAGCTATAAAGGTATAAAGTATAAAGATAAAACTTTACGGTATATTGAAGTTTGTGATGGGGGGGGGGGGAGAAAAATGGTATTTTTATTCTTCGTGATTTGTGGAAGATATTTTGTGTACATAAGATTAATTGTGAATCATCTAACTTGAAGTGAAGCACACTGTTTTACACTCCATAAGTTCGCACATATGCTCTTGACAGTGGATAAACCTGCAAATAGGAAGGAAAATAGTTTGTCATAGATTGATTTTTTTAAGATTTTCAAATATAGTCTATGAAGAATTAAACATTAAAAAATACCTATGAATTAGGAAGAATGTTAAAGAACTTTTGAGCTATAAATTATATTATATCGGTATGTTATAAGTTGAGTTAAACTTTTTAATTTTGAGTACGAATTAAATAGCGTATGACTATTTTTCCTTCCTGGGATTGATTGTATTTATAAATTGTTGCAGCAGAGGCATCTTGAAAATAACTACATAAAAAACGACTGGCAAGCTAGTTAAAAAAAAAAAAAAAAAACATAGCATTATGTAGGTATGCTACAGCTTTATACAGCATAAAATAAACATGACCTGAGATATATAAAATTTCTCTGAAATTATTTTGCATACCTTTTCTTGTTTTCTAAAGTTTATTTCTTGCTTATCTTTTATCATCATCATTATTTTAGTAATTTTTTAAGTCATAAAATGTATAAATTCTTTTGGAAGGGAGGGATTATACAACTTATTTTTATATTTTTATTTTTTAATCTGATCTTTTACACATGTTGATGCTAAATTCTACAATATATATATATATATATATATATATATATATATATATATGGTAGATATGCAAGTAACTAAAGCATAAAAAACGACAGGCAAGCTAATTTTTTAAAAAATCATAGAATTATGTAACTATGTTTTAGCTTTATGCAATTGAAAAAAATGAAATGATAAGTTTATAGATATCTTATCAACTATATAAAAATAAGTGCAGTTCATATACCGTGCCATTGGTTCTTTTAAGATGAATAATCAGAATTTCTCTTTTGAGCGATATGGAAATCTTGCTTGTATCCATGGACAGATATAAAAATGCCCGAAAACATCAAGTTTATTGACCTGTATATTACTCTTAAATTCAACTATATATGTCATATTTATTTTTAGAAGAATAAAAAAACAGAATATGAAAATTATTTTTCGATAATGTTTAAATGTCTTACATTTAAAATAGTTTATCACAGTATTTCTGGATAAAATTATTTTTATTTTAGATATGTTTCCTGCGTGTCAATTTTTGTGATTTTTTGTATCATTTTAATCGATTGCAATTTTGTGAATCAGCCGTTTTGATCGATTGTAATTTTGTGAAGGGCCGCAAAAGGAACCCAATTTTCGCCTGATTGGCCCCTGCTAGTTCTAAAAATTATGGTTTCAGGAACATTTTAAATTTAAAATGGTTTAAATGTCTACGTGTTTTATTCAGCCGTAGCTTGATAAACAGTAATAGAGGTAAGGGAGGGGGGATACTTGTGACATTGAGATTGGGGATACATGACACAACCTATCCAAAAGCATTGTCTAATTATGAAAGGGCTTAAAAAAGAACTCGGCTATTTTGACTTCCACTCCCGAAAAATAAAAAATTGAAGAAGAGCGAAGAGCTATTTTGAAAAAAAATGAGGGGGGTGGGGGGAAGAAGAAGAAGCGTAAAAGCAACCAAGATCACAATTCATTCTTTTCTTTAAAACAACCAAAAGTTAAAACAAAATATGTAAAGATTTTGATACCTCTGATTCAGATTCTGACAAATATCAATTGAAAGCTCAATTTCAGTAAAGTGCAAACAGTAAAGTATTGAAGGTGACGATTTTATCAATCGGAAATCTTTTATTGGTGATTGACTATTGGTAAAATATCATAAACGATATGTTGGCCAAGTTCTTAGTATTTCTGAAGGTGGACTGAGAATAAAATTTGCTCGAAGAAATGCGGATTTCAGATTGAAATAGGACACTGCTGTCATTGGTGAAAGCGTTACTAAAATTTTTGTTTGGTCACATAGCATTTCTTCAAAAAATGGCCGTACAGCTACTTTTGAAGGACTTTATGTATATTAAACTAGAAACTAAAATTGTTTTGAAATGATAATAAGGAATAAAATCTATAACACTGTATTTTGTATGCATTTTTTTTCGAAGTTGGCTCAAGCATTCCTACGCTATGGATCTCATAGGGCATTTGAGCCACAATAAAAAAGAAAAAGGGCGAAAGTAAACATTTTTTTTAACAATAAAACTGAATGATAGTGGAAATTTTTCTCAGTTCATATTAAAGGAAAAATACCAAATTTTTTTTATTATAATATTTTATTTTCCAATATAAAATTATAAAGAAAAAAAAATAGGCTCAAATATCCCCAGTTTCCCTTAGCCTTAATGTTTCTATTATTTCCAGTTCACAAAATTACAAATTACATGTTCGGATACCCTTAAAGACTTCCTCCCACCGTTTTTCCCTTGAAATTTTTGTTAAAAACAAGAAAATCAAGCAACGTAAATCTCTGTTTTACTGTTAAATAGCAAATTTAGCAGAGAAATTATTATATAATTTTAAACTATTGTACTCATTCTATGCAGACAACCAATTTCAAACTATAATTTTATGCACAAGACAATAGCAAAACTCAAACGTTTTTAGAAAGATAAATGATCGAATTATATTATTTCGACGAAATTGTTTTTTCCCCCTCTTTTTTTTTTTACCCTTTAACCCTTTAACGCGCAGTCATCCCGCTCTGGGAACACAAAACTCTGACGTTCTGACTGCTGCCAGTCCTGAAGAATAGATTCGATATCTATAAAAATAGTTGCGGGTGACATAGCTCCACGAGAACCCTTTACTTTTTAGCACGTCATTTCCCGTGAAAAATGATCACGATTATTTTTAACAGCACTGACATCTGCTGGAAAATGGAAGAATGAGAGACCAGCTCGATAGATTGCCCAATGCTGAAAAAAGGGCAGCCGTTGCCATTGCTCGACTTAACTACCAGCAAGATGGCGGACGATCGAAGCGTTCGTCGTGTGCCACAGATCTAGAGACTGTGCGCGAGCTAGAGACTGTGCGCGAGCACAGCCAGCTGTCGTCAAAAAAGGGTCTCTAGATCTGTGGCGCGCGATGAGCGTTTCGATCGTCCTCCATCTTGCTGGTAGTTAAGTCGAGCGATGGCAACGGCTGCCCTTTTTTCAGCATTGGGAAAGGGTTGCGCCTCAAAGGGTTAACGCGCGGTGGTCGCCTCGTGAAACCACCTAATACCAGTGTTTTCATTGCTAATGACCTAAAAAATATGCTTAAATGGCCCTCGCCTCTGAAATTATGCAAGTGTTACCACAGCTCGATTTAATTACCAGGAACATGGCGGTCGATCGAATCGCCAATCGAAAATGCCAAACAGCAATGGCAACGGTTGCGTTTTCACAACGTTGGTCAGCATATCCAGCTGTTTTATATAGATGCGAAAATGGTTGCGCTTCAAAGAATTAAGTCGACAATGACATTTTGAAGATTAAAAATACATTGAGTTTGCACGAAATAACTGCTCAATTAATTATTTAAAATTCCATATACAGACAAGATGGGTTACTTACCATCTTCTATTTCAAAGGAGTGAGCCTGCGTTACCCCTTTGAAAGAACAGAAGCAATAACGCTCAAGTTCTAATCAGGAATCGTACCCGAGTACAGTAGCTTGCAAGGGAGGCGTGCTAATAACCTTGCGAAGCTGGACGGTATTACGCTAAAATATAAAAAGTCTGCGTTATTCAGAATTAATCTCTTATGAAAACTGGCAACATTGTAGAAGTCCGCTTGGCTAAAAACTCTTCAAAAAGAACTGTTTTAAATGAAAGGTTAGAGGCATTGTTATTATTTTTTCCCTTTTGCTGAAAATTTCCTATTAAACTCTAAAGGAAAATATGTGTCTATATTCTTTTGTTAACTAATAGTGTTTAGCTTTTAGTTTTTTGCGCACGTGTTTCCTAAAAGTACTTCAGCTGTTGAGTAAAATAATCGTTATCGTCTCCATAGTTTTTCGGCAAACAAATAATGTTTATCATAAAGCACTTTGCAGACGATTCTTTATTCTTGGTCTAAGACGACTGCGCTACTTCCCCGTTCATAAAATATTTCCAAGTTTTTTTCTTTGTGTAAAGGCTTATAGAGATGTACTACACGTACGGTTTCGGAAAATTGTGATTGCTTTATTATAATAATAACCATCGATCTCTGCGAACCTTTATGTACTGAATGGGATGGTAAATATACATTATATCTCTGCTAAAGTGTGGTTTATTTATGGATCGTTGTATGTGACTGGCGAAATCCCAAGAGGATGTTGTTTGTTTATAGTTTACTTTTACTCTTTTAATTATTGTGATTTTTTTTCTGTGCATTCCCCCCCCCCGTATTTTCTATCACCCCGATTTTTTCAAAATTAAGTCATTTTCAATAATTTTACGATGCAGTACCTATACTTTATTATTATAGATGGGAAATGTCTTCGTGGGGTATGATGTGTATAGATGGGAAATATGTATAGATGGGAAATATGTATAGATGGAAAAGAAAGAGTTTTCCATAAATGCTGTGAGCACTTGTGTGTGTGTGTGTGGGGGGGGGGGGGGGGGCACATCATAAAGATTAAGAATTGCATAGTTATGTGGGATAGGAAACGTCGTCTTCGTGTAGCTTGTAGTAATCACTTTGTAATCAGTGCTGAAAATTAATTCGACCATTGTTCGTCAAAAACTAATGTATCTATCGCAGAAAACACATGAAGTAAAATTACTAGTTTAAATTTTTTTATTTCATCTCATTGATGAAATTTTTGTAGACAAGGCCACTGTCTCTGAAACTTGGTTAAGGAAGTAGACAAGCATTTCAACTCTCTTCCCAAAGTGATTATTAGCAGGTAAGGGAAAACGGCGTTTCTGACCCCACATTGCTGCACTACTCTTAATCCTTATGATCTGCCCTACTTTGTTACAATGCTTATGGCCCTGTATATCACCTATCGTCGGACAATAACTTAAACACATCGCATCGAAGGAAACTTAAACTCCGTTTTAGTGTTAGAAAAATGCTTGCTTCCTCCCGTATGAAGAACGGGCACTTCTGCTATTACTGAATAATTATAAAAGATAAAAAATGCGTACGACCTCGAACACATAAGATGTGTGCGTTTTAATAAATTACATCGTCTTGATAAATGAAAATTTTAAACATTTTTTCCCATTAAATTAATAATCCTACCATATAGTTACGCTGATCACTGACTCACTGATTCGCTGATTCTCTAACAATTCCGGGGGACCAGGGGCGTAGCCAGAAATTTTTCATGGGGGGGGGGGGGGTTGTTACGACTACTACAACTCATATATATGTATACGTGGGTGTGACAATGTAGTGAAGAATATACATTTTGTATGCAAAAAATTCCTTGGCTACGCCCCTGCGGGGGACCACTCTGAGATAAAACTTTTACCACTATTACTCCAAAAAGATTAAAAAGTACAAGAAGTGCAATAAAATTTACACCGTTTGCACGATCCGCTTGAAATTTTTCATAATTATGCATAAAAATATAGAAAACAATCTGCGCTACTTTAAAAATCTGAAAATCCACCCGCTCCCTCATTTTTAAGCGATTTTTCGCTATTATCAGCTCCATTTTATTTCCGAGAGTGAAATAAAAGTGAATCATTTGCCGGACAAAATTAGCTGTCTCCAGTGATTCCCAAACTTTTTCGAGTCGCGGCGTCCTTTTTCAACTAAAAATTTTTCAAGGCGTCCTATCCTTTGTAAAATTATGGCCCGTGCGAGATAAAAAAAAATAATAAAACTCGTGCATCTTCATTATTTAATTCAAATTATTCTTTAGGGTTAGGTGGGGTAAAAGGAACAGGTGGGGTAAAATGAACAGTCTACAAGAAGCAGGTAATAAATGTCAAATGCATTGGTTTATTGGCATACTAATTTTTGTTTAGCTCATTTATATTATAAGCAATATTTTTAAACTAATTTATTTAATTTGGTATTATTCTTTCAATATGTAATGGCAACGCTTACAGTTTCATGTTTGACTCTATCTATACAAGGTTAAAATTTACTTTGCTGTAGCATTTTTGTGATTTAAAGTTCTTGAAATTTTGATGATGCAAAGCCTACTATCATTCTTGAAGAATACGTTTCTGTATCAAGATAATTTGTATTCGTATAATTTTTTATTTTGGAGTAGCTCAAAGAAAGTGTTGTACTTAAAGAACACATGCATTATTTTAGATTTCTTTTTTTCATCTGTAATATATTTTATGAGGTATTAATAGTAATAACGTGAATAAATAAATATATTTTGTTATTCTACTTTTATTTTTACGTGAAAATACGAAAAATAACCCAAAATTTACGATACTAGAATCATAAATTCATAAATAAATGCTAACAGAGGATGCGTTTGCTGCACATTTTGAAGAAAAACATGAAGACCATGAAGTAAAGAAAGTATGCTATTCTTGAAATTTTTGAAGAAATATCCCAATTCTTACTTAAAAAGAGTTGAAAGGAGAGTACAAAATGGCATGACCATAACACCTCTTTCGGACAAAATATCTGCTGGCTCTTAGGTGCTGCGGTAAAAGTTTTATTAAGCATTTTTGGACGGATCTTGTTTGCAGAAAAGGAGCTATTTACAATTTAATATTTTGCAAAATCTTTATTTGAAAAAATGTACATTGCCAGAAAATATGATGTCGAAGAAGTTCAAACTGAACAGATAATTCAAATACTGGATGAGCCAAACTTCAATAGTAGAGGACATTACACTTATAAGTTCCGATAGCTAAATTGAAATTCCACGTAAAACTGTTTAATAAAATATTTGTTATCTATTTTCCAGTTGATTTTATTCATATAATATCATTTTCTATGATTTGTTTCATTTTTTTCATCTATAATCATTTTACCCCACACCATGGGGTAAAATGATCATAATAACAAGCCAAAAAGAATTAATGATTAAACAGTTTTAATATTTGTAAAAGAAAAAAAACAAAAATTTGTAATTACTGTCAGATAGTCCAATGTAAAATAGTTGTCAAAAAATTTTAAATATGCTGTATTATTTTAGATGTGTAGCTTAGTAAAGTTGAAAATAGCTAAATTTATGGTCATTTTACCCCACCCGACCCTATTCATTTTCGTGACAAAATTACGAGCCGAAAGTGACAACAACGTCATACTGAAGTCACGTTTATCAGCCTTTGAAGGGAAAATTGCGAATCCGATTCGTTTTAAATAGTTTTTCCAGATTACACAGTTTAATTCCCCCCCCCCTTCCCCGTCTGCATGAATCATTGATATAAGAGGGTCTGTTCCCACAAAACGAAATCGTTCGATTGAGAAACGTTTCCACACGTTTCCAGAAGAGCATAGAATTCGATTCTGCCATACAATAAAAATTTAATGTGAAGTTATTTATTTATTTTAAGTGGACGAATATATTGAGTGTAGACATATTTTTGCCAAATGTTTTTTCTAGCGCCTGTTGTAGTTGCGTCCACAGCGGTTTTTATCTTCTAGTAGTAATAATAGTAACAATCATAAAACGTCATTTTATTTTTATGGTTAATCTAAATAGAGAAACAGAACGTTAATCATAAAACGAAACTTTCGGAATGTGCGAGTTGCCTACTTTCGAACGGGGCCTTGAGAGGTCAGGTTCATTATCCGTTAACAGTTTTTAACTTTCTTAGGAACGTCCAAAAAAATTACACCCAGCTACGTGAATGGTAAAATAATCCCATATTAAAAGTGTCTCGTGTCAAATCCATTGTTCTCTATTATTTCTTCTGTACAGTTCCCTCCAAGAATTCAGATAAAAATGGGAGAAATAATGAATATTAGGTGTGTCCCTTGAACATGAATACAAATTAGGCGTCTTGACCTAAATTAGAAGCTGTGTTTATTATTTAATTTTTTTTTAAAGTGGTTTTTCTTTTCTTACTTTAACGTTACTTTTGTTAACGTTGAAACCGAATAACGTTATATTTTTAGTTTCTCCTCTTTCAAGTTTTGTTTTATAGTATAGTAGTAATTTGGGGGGGGGGGAACACTTTTGAACTTGCTTCATTAGTTTTGGAGATGTTTGAAAATAACCATAAGAATAATGTCGGTATTATTTTAAGCTTTTTGAAATCGACTTGTGCTTTGTACGGTGCGTGGTTCGAATTAATATTTATCGCATCCGAGTAATTTACACGTTCAGAGTGTTAATATAAAAATTCGATTCTTAATATGTACTGCTACAAAAATTGCTGTAGTTACTGTTATTGTTGATTATTTGGAAAACAGGGCTTACTTTTGGGGAGTGAACAAAACTGATTTAGAAGAGTTATTTCCCGCACATAGTTTGTTTTCAAATCGCAAGGGGAATCAACATCATTTTGATGTCACATTGTAAAAATTTCATTAATAACGCAATGCAATTTACTTAACATTAATAACATCTTAAAATTGAACTACAACAGCTGGTGCCAGATCGAAGGCAGGGCTTAGGGGACTTCAGTCCCCCCTTTCCCCCCCGAAAAAAAAACATTGGTTACGGTATGTTATATCTTATTCTATTTTGTTGTATCTATCTCTCCATTAGCCTGGGAAAAGCCAATTTATTTAGTCTTTGGGCACTCAAAGATATATGTCAATGTGCCACAAGGCAATTATTTTTATAAATCCATATAACGAGCACCTAATTTTCACTACACATTACTTTTTTGACTACTCTTTTATACAGGGTGTGTCACAATTGCCCCCCTACGGGTTTGGAAGGCTTATAAAAAACATATATTGCCAATACAGCTACAAAGTTGACTTTGTTACAAGTTTTATTTCACGAAAGTCCAATATGTGAACCTTTCGTGACAGCGACGGATTTATGCAATTTTTTCGGGGGTGGGGGTAGGACAGTTAGTTTGTCGGTGGGGGCGGTTAGTTACAAGATAGACATATACATCCATTTTATGGACGTAAAATAGGATCTTTTACATTCATTTCTTTTTTTTTTCAATTGGGGTGGTAGTTCCTCCGCACCTTCTATAATCCTTCCTTGTTTCGTGATGCGGCAGATATCAAGTCTCAAGTCAAATTCTTCCCACACTCGTTTTATGGTAACTAATGCAGTTGTGATCCTTTGGCGTAAATTTCGTCTTCGGCACGAACCCACTATCTTTTATGTAATCCCATTAAAAAAAATCGCCTGAACTTTGGTCCGGAGTGCAAGGTGGCCACGGAAGAAGGCGATTGTCGTCGGCAGAACCTCGTCCAATCCAAAGACGAGGAAGCCCGTTATTTGTGAAACATTTTCAAGTTTTGTCTTTCTTGGAGAACAAACTAACTGCCCTCACCCCACCCCCGAAAAAATTGCATTAATCCGTCACTGTCACGAAAGGTTCACATATTGGACTTTTGTGGGGGAAAAAAAAATGTAACATTTATTTCTTGTCACTTTGTTGCTGTACGGGATATTTATATAAGTCTTCCAATCCCAGGAGGGCATTGTGACACTCCCTGTACATCAACAGAAATAGCCTTGCATGTATAGTTTTCTTTTACCCGACATTAATGCTATTACTAATGGTCTTTTTTTTATTATTATTCTTTTTTCTTGTTCGAAAGATTTTCCATGAGTTAATGTGTGTAAAAATTTTCAAACGAGTTTCTCGTTGGAAAATTGATATGTTAGATATCGTAAACCTATAAACGAACATAGATTATTTTAACGATGCTGAAACAAGTTATTCTGAAACTACCAATAATAAATGTTACAAATTTTGATAATGTACGTATGTGCTAAATATCTACATATAGCAGTTAGATAACTAATTCTTGCTGCGTTATGCAAAAAAAAAAAAAAAAAAAAAAAAAAAAATGCTGAAGGTGCCTGCCTATCTTTAAATGTAAATTTCGGACAAAAATCCAATTTCCTATTTTTTTTTGGCCTAGTATTAAACTTGGATGTTTTATCTTTCTAAATCAGTTTGGATTTCGTTTTTAAGTCAGCATGTATTTACCTTCATATCTCTGACATTTTTTAGAGTATAAATCTCAAATTTTGTACATCCCCTCATTAGTGAATGGGGCACATTTTACTAGCTGGGATTTTTTTTTTTTTTTTTTTTGTGTGTGTGTGTGTGGGGGGGGGGGGGGGGGGTCGTATACAAATTTAAAAAGTGCAGCTTTTTGAAAATAAACGAGAGGAGTTTTTTTCTAGCTTATCTTTTTTGCTACCTTATTCTGAACATTTTTTTCGATTTAAATTACTCACTTGTCTCTAATAGATAAATAATTAAAGCTTGTTACCACCTTTTTGGGACACCTTGTATATCATTTTATAGTAAAGCTTAGTATTTAAGTTTTGTTTCTGATTTTTTTCTCAAAATGAAATTTTTAAGATTTTGCTACATCTCAAAGCATCTTCCCCAAAAGAAAATTGTATTGTTGTGAAACTTTGGTAAAATATTCTAAAGGAATTGGGTTAGGGAATAAACTTCTGCCATAAATGTAGTTCAAATATTTTTCATTTTTTAGTTGATAAAAGTTGTGAGTTTTGCCCTGTATTTTCCAGATTTTTTTTTTTTTTTGTGCATATAAACGTTAATTTTTCAATTGAAATAGTTACTGTTATTGTACTTGTTCATTCCTTCATGGAGGTTTCAAACGTCAAAAAATATTTACGGAATGCAATTATCCTCATTTGAATTTAAACGTTTTGAAAAAATACCATTTTAAAGCAATTTTTGTATGTTTTCAGTCTAAAAAAATCAAAATATTTTCAAGTTATTAACAGTTTTTAGCTACATTCTGCAATATGATGGACCTAAATAGCCATTTTTTTAAACTATATTTAAAAACCTAAACTCTCCGAAAGTTAGACAATCACCTTAATATAGAGAATTTCGGGAATTTTGCATTAAGTCTGCCTTGTTCAAGAGCTTCGATAAAGGATTAAGAACCGGAAAAAAATCTCCGCCATGTTGTTTTTAACTAAGTTTAGAATTAAAATAATTAAAACTTTGTAAAAAACACGCATAAAAGATACTTAAGATCAGTTTGATAAGTACCTTTTATGTGTGTTATTTTACGTTTTAAATATTTTTAAAATGTTTTTTTATTACGTTAATTTTAAAACGTTTTTTTATTAAACATTTAAATATTTTTAAACGTATTTTTAAAACCCTTTTAAACGCCAGATTATTTATTTATGTATTTATTTATTTTTTTTTTTGGGGGGGGGGGTATTTTTTGTTAAGTTTAGAATTGCTATGAACCGGCTGCCCTGAAGATACCCCGGTTCACGCAAGGTTATTCGAATTTTAATGGGACTGTCAGTATTAAAAAATTGCGATTTTTGGATAAAAGAAATTCACATCCACAAGAAAATGCTTATCCTCTATATGTGATTGTGTAGTGTAGGCAGGGATGCAGAAAATGTTTTTACTTTTAACATTTCCCCCAATCCATATTAAAATTTTCTCCAGAATTTTACAATAGTTTATAGATTGTCATAAATCCTGTACTACCATAGATATGTAAAAAGATTTGCAATGTACAAGCTACATCCATGTTTGCAAAATAGCAATTAGTCCAAGCTAACCGAAAGCAAATGGCTGATGTGAAAAAGTTTAAAAAAATCGCTTTAAAAATGGGGAAGGGAAAGAAAAACTTGGAGAATTTTGTAGTTTATTGTTAAAATCAAAATCAGTTGTATATTTTTCTGCGGAATTTCCCCAGATGGCTAAAATGTCCCCCTATCCTAGATCGCCGGATCGGACATATTCTGCATCCCTGAGTGTAGCTTGGCGATAGGGCTTTCACTTTTCGCTCATTTTTCACTTTACTTTCATAAAGTGAAAAATGAGCGAAAAATTAATATTTTGACTTTTAAAATTAATCATAACCTTGGAAGCATTTCTTTCGCCACAACGATAGGTATTTTTTAAAATCTATCATTTTTATGCAAAATATATTGTTTATTTGTAGAAATGAATTTATTTCAAAGATATATTCACTGATATTGAGATAAATATACATGTGCACTATTATTATTATTTTAAGGTCTTGTACTTTAAATTATGTGTGATGCATTTACTTTCTCTTCCTGAAGTTTTTCAGATATTTTTAATAGATTGTTTTTCCATATCTATTATGTCAAAAACTACTTTTTCTTCGTACATTGATGAGTTGGAGCTTCAGAATGCTTAACATTTCTAAATAGGGCGACCTCAATTATAAGCCTCTTGTTTTATCTTATTTTATTTATTTATTAGCACTTGAGTGCTATTAAAATGTAGCAGATTTTTTAACGCTGACATAACTTGTCTACAGGATTTGTCTAACGTGTCCGAACGGGTCATAGCGCGCCGGCAGGGGGTTGGGGGGGGGAGGGGGGGCATATAAAATGTTGAAAGTCGCCAAGATTTCAAATTTTTCATGATTTATCGCCAAGTTGGGCTTTAAAAAGTAAGGGGAAGTTAGAATATGCTTGGCAAAGATTGTAAAGCAGTTTTAGTAGACGATTTTAATGTCGATTTCAATTTCAGAGAAGTGTTGTATGGAACAGGGAAGAAAAATCCGGCACACTCATGGATAGGGAATGCAATCCCGCACGGTTTTTCGTTCTGCAGGATTTCGGGGTTGAGATTTGTTGATCCCACGAGATTGAGATTTCATTCCACTAAACATTAATATCAACAGAGAAAAACAGGAAAAAGAAAGATTTTAAGCATTAACAAGTTTAGCTTTAATAATAATACTTTATCTTATTTGATAATTAATACAATGCCTTACATAAATATGATTATAGTCAGGATATTCATAATAATATACTAAGTTGTTTCTTAGTTGTTAAAGAAGAAGAATGTAAAAAAGATAATGTAAAGGCACTCGCCTTCCTAATCTCAATCTAATTTTAGTAGAGAATACAAAAACACTTGACAAAAGCTTATATAATATTTTTTCTGCTTTTGCATGAAACACTGAAAGAGCCATACATTTTTGCATGGTTAACTGAAGTTCACTTTTCAAAGATATCTCTGGTATGGGCAGCCATAATGATTGGGAGGGGAAGGGGGACAACTCATGGGTCCTGTTCCAGAAAGAAGCTATGTTTATTGTTTAAACACTTATGCCTTATCGATATACCCATGCTACTTAAATTATAACAGTATGGCAGCAGGGGGGGCTATGTCCCCTCCTTGTCAATTGGTATGCGCCCATGATCACTGGTTCTTATTCTTTTGGAAAAACTTTTGGCCAATTGATGAAGGCGGCGGGAAATTGTGATACAAATACAGTGCGCACTGGTTATAACGGACCTGGGATATAACGTACCTAAAGGCTAGGTCCCGATTGAAGTCCTATATTTATAATGTTATTTAACTTCGGTTAAAACGTACTTAACAAAAATACATACTTCGGCTATAACGTACTTTTTATACCAAAGCCAAAAATAAAATGTTGCTTTTCTTAAGCATTTATTTCCTTTTTCTTGGAAATTTCAGTTCTTTCCAGAACACTCGTTCTCAGTTTTCGGATTCTCTAGCGAGATGAATTGAGCATGAATGAGGGGAGAGGTTCTTTATCTTTTCCCCTGCTAGGTAGGGCTAAGAACAAGACCATGCTTTTTCTTTGTCATCCATCAATGCAAATGCCTCCTAAAAAGCGCCCTATCTATAATGATACTGATGATAGTGAAGAAGAAACAGAGGAGCCTATACCAAGCATACCCGATGCATTAAACGATGCAAAAACATGATCACGATTTTTTGTATGCCGCAATGATGATGCAGAGACTACAAAAGAAAATGACAGATTATTTATCTCAATAAAAGTGTAATAAATAGTTTTCGCTGTCTTTTATTTAACTTAAATTTTAGAAAATCAGACTTTTTTAAAACGCATATTACAGTGAAATGATGAGCCCACTTTCCTTTTTTGTGTAATATTGAATCATACCGGCTGTATTGCTTATAACGTACTTCGGCTATAACGTACTACTTTTTTAGGTCCCGTGAGAGTACGTTATAACCGGTGTCTACTGTAACTTATTTCTCCGTTTCAGTCCCACGGGACTAGTCCCGCAAAATATTTCAAAAATCCCGCAGGATCAGGATTTCATCCCTACTGGATTATGATACACATTCTAAACAGTGTTTATAAAGTATATTTAGAATATGCCTGACGAAGACTGTTGAACAGTTTTGTTTGGTGATTTTTTTACAGATTTCAGTTCTGAAGAAGTGTTTTGTGGCACAAGAGAGAAGCATGGCTCACTCGTGGATGATGATGCTCATTCCAAATAGCATTTATTATGGTGAAGTGTAGTTGAAATATTCTTGGCGAAGATAGTAAAACCGTTTTAGTAGGCGACTTTAATATAGATTTCGATTCCAAAGAGGTGTTTTATGGAACAAGGAAGAAAAATAGGAACGGCCCATAAATTATGATACATTTTTAATATATAGCACTTTAGTGCGTATTTAAAATATAAAAGGTGTTTTTAATTTTTTGTCATTTATTTGAAACGTGTGTTTTACAGCCTTGCTTTCTTTACAGGAGGAAGATCTCCCCAGCCAACTCTCCCCATGGCAGACAACCTATCTTGGTCCGATCACCATCTCTCAACAGCTTGGGACAGCTCCCTAACGAGCTGAATTCATCAAACCAGATTATTTATGGAGCCTATGACACACCGACGAAGAGCATGGGCAATTTCGGATCTTACTTCCGACCGAGTCCTGGTGGTGTAGTTGTAGCACAACCGACCCCCGTACATCTGGATGATGTTAATGTATTTGGCATTGGTAAGAAAAAAAAATACTCTAATTTAAGTACATCTATTTTTAATGCCCATTATAATTATTTGGGTACTTATTATACCGTCGACCATAGCAAATGGATTTTGACGATCAAAATACTTTCATCTGACGACATTAAAAATGTTGATGTATTAAATAAGTAAACGGCCATCTAATGTGTAATTAAATAGGGTTATTAATTATACTCGTAGGGAATTGTGTATTAGGAAAAAATATTGGCGAAAATAATCCACGGTATAATACATATGTACCAGATATATTTTTAAAGATACACTCTAAAAATCCTTTCTTGTAATTGAAAAAAAAAAAAACCTTCAGATAGTATCTTTAAAATCCACATTTACATGGGTGGCTTTATATTATTCTAAAAATAAAATTTCATGTATTTTTAATGTTAATTTCCTTTTGAAAAAATTCACAAATCAGAAAAAAACATTTCTTTTTAAAACTTATCATATCACTTAGGTAAATTTAAAATTAGTTTTACAGAGAAGTTTTAGATTAATATATCTGTCAATTTTTAAAAAAACTTTTCCCTGGTTTTCTCCGAAACTTCACGTAAATGCATGTTTAGACCCCTTAGAAAGTCCCGCACGGAGTGTTCCCCCCTCCCATGGCCTAGATTCCTTTCATAGATAATCGGCCGTAATCCCACATTTCATTTTAATTCTGCCAATTTTTAAGTACACATGGCCTAATCGTCCGTCTCTATTAAAAATCCGTAAAATTTACAGGCTTTGATGTTATTTTACAAGTGCAGATGACTCGTTTGATTTTATGGATTTTTGACTGCAGTTGATTTTTAGCACTTGAGTGGTATTATGATGCATGCTCCAAAGTAATGAAACAGGAATACAAATATGGCAATTATGCACTTTCAAGCTTAATGAGGCGAGAAGACAAATAGGGGCACGCATGGACTATGACACGCTTTTAAAAATGGCATTTTAAGAGCGAGTTTAACATATGAAAGTGTTTCAGATTTCCTTTATGCTTCTTCTTCTCTCTTTTAATTTCTTTCTGTCTTTTTTTTTTTTTTTTTTTTTTTTTTTTTTTAAATGTGTGTTGTTTTTTAATGAAATGAAAGTGTTTCAGATTTTCTTCTTCTTCTCTCTTTTCTTTTCTTTCTTTCTTTCTTTTTTTTTTTTTTTACTGTGCAATTTCCTGATAGGAATCAAGTTTCTGTCAAATAGGGCAGTTTGCAGTTGTTCTCGCCGCCATCCTCATTTCCTTTCCTGCTGCTTTAGGTTACATGATTATTTCTTTCCCTTACCTACCTGCGACGCACAAATTTCAAAGGTACAATTTCTAATTTTGAATCCCTGATGCATACAGAGATGAAAAACTCTCTCAAAACTTTATGTGCTCTGCTATAGTTTCAAGTTAGTTTGCGTGTTCACAATTTTTTGTCTGTCCATAGTTACAAACGTTTATGATCTTTTGCCTATTCCAAACACCAGGCATTAGTGGTCTTTTGCCCTCAAAAGAATCTGCACCTCCTTTTTTTTTTTTGTTCTGAAAATCTGAACATTTACGTTCATCTCAAAATCCAAAAACCTCAAAGTTTGTGACCTCTTGTGTATTTAAAACTTTGAATGTTTGCTGTCTTTTGCGGACCCAGAAATACAAACGTCAGGCTCCTCTGTGGGGGATTTTTTTTTTTTTTTCATTGTTTCCAAAAATCTAAATATTCATGATTTCTTTTTTTTTTTTTTTTTTTTTTTGTGTGTGTGTGTGTGTGTGTGTGTGGGTGGGTGTGTGGGTGTGTGTGTGGGTGGGTGGGTGGGTGTGGGTGGGGGTGTGTGTGCAAAAAATCAAGCATTTACGGTCTCTGGTTGGTTTGTTTAAAATGCACAAGGTAAATCTTCATGACTTTTTGCAAGCCCAAAAATCAAAACATTTTCTACAATTTATAAACATCATGCCACTCTAAAATGTATTAATTTATGAGAGTTTTCTAATCTGGAAATTGAAAGTTTTAGGACTTTTATATTTTTTGGTAAAAGTTTTTAGAATATATTATGTATCAAATATTTGGAGCTTTTTGATAGATCCTAAATTGCAATCATCACAGATTTTTATTAGTTTAAAACTCTAATTGTTTAGTTATTTTGTACTTAAAATACATGAGCTGTCATGACTTTTTGTAACTCAAAGGCAAAACTAAATCCAAACTGTCATGCTACTCTGTCCATTCTTTAAAAAAAAAAAAAAAAAAAAAAAAAAACTGCTAATTAAAACAAATTTTCAGTTATTTTATATTTTTTCAACTCTTCAGATTTTTATTATTCCTGTTATAAGATGTATTTGAATTTTTCTAGCTGTTTTAGATGACAGTGGTAAGTTATCTGCTGCCTCTGCTGCTGACGGCTGGGAAATGATACACTCTAGTTCACATGGTAGCTCTAAAGAAGACAATTGGAAGAACTCAATGGAAGGAATGCCTGAAGTTTATGAAATGCATGTTGATTCCCCTACAAATTATGGCAGTAAAGTTGTAACATCTCCTTTAAATATTGTAGTAAGTTACTTTTGCTTCTGATGTTGTTTAAGTTATTACAGTAGTGAGCTGTGACCAAGGCGTTGTCAATGAGAGGAGGGGGGGGGGGTTCACACCCTCCTCTCCCCTTCAGGAGCATATATTACTATTTGCAAAAGGGTATTAAACACATACCACATTGAAAAGATACTTAAACTCCCTCTCTCCCCCTGAAATTTTTTTTTAGCAGCAGTATTGCCGACAGTATCAAATTTGAATGTATGAGCTTTAGCAAATCCACCTTTTCTTTTCTTTTTTCTTTTTTTTTTTTTTTTTTTTGACAACAGGAAATCATCTTGTAATTGGCAAATTTTTTTAGTTTGGTAACCCGAAAAATAGTTATAAGTGGGACAAGTATTTGTCTGCAATTATCAAATTACACTCTGGCACTGGTGTAAAATTTAGATTTTTTTTTTTTTTTCATAGATTTATTTACAACTTACAACTTGTAACTTTTCTTTAAAAAATTTTATATGTCTGCAATATCTTCTGTGTTCAAATGGTACCTCTGGGGGTGCTAATTCAGGTCTTGGTCTCTCATCTGGAGTTGGTGCAGTATCAGGGGACCGTACTGTAAGTAAGTGTTCCTCCCACCAGGGGCGGATACAGAGTTCCATGTCGGAGGGGGCAACAGTGAAACACTATGTTGAAAATTTCTTTTTTATTAATTTTCCTGATATGAGTGCTATAGTACGTTAGTTATAGGTCATGGCAAATAATCTATACGTGCAAATAATCTGTAGTGTTTGTTTAGTTTTTTGTGAGGGGGTAGCGGGGAGGGGGGGCGTCGACGTATTTACTTAACTCAGATGGGTATATGTTATTATTACGAATTTTGTTGCTCTGTTTTACCATTTGTTGTCCACAATTTCAAAAACTTTAGTTACAATTAAACTTATAATACAACTTACAATTAAGTTAGTACAAAAGTAATTACGAATAAAGTGACGAATGTCAGGATTTCAATTGATTGAGACCAGAAGAATAACAATAGGCAAATGAATCACCTATGTCCCACATTCCATTTTTTTCTGCTAAAAATCAATTTCAATGATTCACTGCTCTAAATAGTATGCGAAACTGTGTATGGAACTGAAATATATAAATTAAACTTACATAGTTAGAGATAATTACAAACAAAACATATTTAATTTTGATTTATTACTCAGAAAAGAACAACTGAAATTAAATTTGTGCGATTGTACCAGAATTAATTGATTTGTTTCTCAAAATCTCAAAATTACTGTACTTCTTTCAATCTGCATGTTTTTGGAAAAATTAATAAGTTATTCACAAAACCGATACATGAAAATCAGCTACACTCGAGGCTATCGAGTGAACGTCTTTAAAATTCATGCATTTAAGGGTTAAAATCTTTTCATTCAGCTTATAAAAATTTTAGTACGATCCATTGATATTTTTAGTTAGTGATAAAGATTTGCCAAAGATTTGTTCTTCAGCTAAAAAAAAAAAAAAAAAAAAAAAAAAAAAAAAAAACAGAGTTGTTTTTTTTTTTTTTTCTGGCGGGCCCATTTGAAAAGACCCACAATTTTGTAAAGTTATTTTTATTTCAAAATTTACTCTACAATTGTAACTTTTACTACAGACACAAAAATGATTATAATAATGATTAAGATTATAATAATTACTGTCAATACCAGACCAAGGTCTGAATTTTCATGACATTAGGCTTTAGGTACAATTTCGCACTTTTAGATCATTTCATCAAGAATTTTTTATCATAAACGTAATATATTTAAAGCATTTTTAAAAAATAATTTTAAGTCATTTGTTTGTGTATATATGCATTTATATACAGGGTGTCCCAAAAAGGTAGTAACAAGCATTAATTCTTCATCTATTAGAGATCAGTGGGGAGTCGGTAGTGGGTAAAATGAAAATATGTTTAAAACAGAGGAGGAAGAAATATAGCGGTAGCATTCGTCTCGTTAATTTTCAAAAAGTTAAAGTTTTTAAGTTTGTCTACGTTCCCCGTACGAAAATTTCCCTATTAGTAAAATGTTCCCCATATAATAATGAGGAGATAAACGAAATTCCAGCTTTTCATCGTAAAACGCCTCAGAAATATATATTTAAACAAAAGTAGTCAGGGACTACGTAAATTTCATTGTAAATGTTTATTACTAGTTATTAAAAAATATATTTTTTCATAACTTTTGTATAATTCCAGAAACGCGATCATTTGATGTGAGGTTCCCCCCTCTCCTTTCGAGAGCCACTTAAAATTTGTTTAAATCAGAATATATTTCTCTTCATACATCTGACAGTTCTTAGGGTGAAATACTGCAATTTTGTACATCACCTCATGAGTGCAGAGGGCACATTTTACTTATTGAGAATTTTCGCACACATTTAAAATGTATAACTTTTTAAAAATTAACGAGGGGAACGTTTTCTTAACGTAGTCTTTTTTCCTACCTTGTTTTGCACATTACTTTTTTTTTCAATTGCCCTCTTATCTCTAATAGATAATAATTAAATAGAGCATAATATTGGGACACCCTGCATACTAAAAATTTAAAGTGCGTACAGATCTCATTATCAGACTTTAAAATTGAAAATTACATAGTTTTTGTTATGGTCTTCAAAAATTTTTAGTCTATTAAAAAATTAATACAATTAATTTTTCTATTGTTCATAAAAATAAAACTTTTAAAAAATCCAATTTTCGTGATTTTGTGATAATTTGCCAATTTATGTACATTTCGTGAATCTTGTGTGAAAATTTGCTAGTTTAAATCGCAATCGTTTAGGGACTGACAGAACAAAACTCACAAGAGTACATAGTCATTTACAATCAAATTATGCACTTCTCTCAGAAGTTCAGACTGACTAAATTTTATATTCAATGTAATATTATTGATGTTTTCTTATTCTGTTTAAAGTACTAAAATAAGAAAGTCAGTTTCCCTTCAGCAATGTCTGATATTTATTTAATTTATTACCTAATAAAATACATGTAATTATTATAGGGAAGTTTTTAATTTTTCAAACAAATAAATTTCTAATCCCTTAAAAGAAGTCTAATTGTAGCTGCACTGCATTAGCATATGCGATAATCAATAATGCTAGCGATTCAAATTTAAGTATTTGATATGATCACATTTGTGATTGATCAAGTTAGTTAAAATATTTAAAACTAAATCAATATTTAAAAGTTTCTTGGAAAATAAATAAAAACCGTATTTTTTTAATTTTTGTTTTACTCTTTATTTAATTTTCTAACCTGTTAAAACTCTTGTTTTTGATAGTGGGCTGGGCTTTTCCCCCATCTTTTTTTTTTCTTTTTTTTAACACGCTTTTATTAGCTTCACCTGTTTGTATGTTTGTAACCGACTCCTTTGAACTCGATTTTGACCCACTTTAAACGGTCAGATTTAATTTAAACTTTGTAGATATATCAAGGATCGATGACAATACAATAATTTGATAAGTTTATTCCATTATCCTGATTTTAACATGCTTTTTAACATGCCTTTATTAGCTTCACCTGTATATATGTTTGTAACTGACTCCTTTAGACTCGATTTTGACCAACCCGGTGACAATACAATAATCTCATAAGTTTATCTCATTAGCCTGATCAGGATCACCAGGATTAAATAAGTTCATTTCCTATCCTGACTGAAAGTAGAACACTTCCAAACATTACAATGTTAAGAAAACCATCTTTTACTGTGGCCGTGATCGTACAGTGGTTAGTACATTGCGTTGTGGCCGCAATAACCCAGGTTCGAATCCTGGTCACGGCAATATTTGTATTTTTACAAAATATCGTCATCCATCGCACTATGGAAGAGTTGAGTACAAGAACACA
Source organism: Cheiracanthium punctorium (assembly GCA_038373885.1). Classification (NCBI taxonomy): domain Eukaryota; kingdom Metazoa; phylum Arthropoda; class Arachnida; order Araneae; family Cheiracanthiidae; genus Cheiracanthium; species Cheiracanthium punctorium. The sequence goes on from JAWZYV010015236.1 coordinate 22,002, forward strand.
TTAAGGCCATTCTTTTATTTGTTGATTAGAGACCTATTTTTCCTTTTTAGTGAGGAAGGTAGCATTTAACTGCAGGTTGATTAATACTTCGGTGCACAGCAGGGGCGTAGCCAGAGGGAAAGGGGGGCTCAGAGGGCTGCTCCCCCGGCCCGAAATGGGACCCTTTACTTACCTCACAATTTGATATTTAGCTTACAATTGAACTTTAGCTTTAAATTTGATACCTAGCCCACTCCGAAATAAAATCCTGTCTTCGCTACTGGTGCACATTGAAAATAAATTATCTCTTCGTACTTTACAACTTAGTGCCTCTTAGTGTCTTATGAGATATATCGAAAATTAAAAATAAATTTTAAATACATACAGTTTAAAAAAAACTAAAAAAACAGGCTTTTATAGCAAATAGAACTAAAAAGTGAAAAATAAATATATAGTTTAAAAAACCAAAAAACACACTTTAGTGATAAATTGAACTAACTAAAAAGCGAGAAATAATTCTGAATATAGAAATAAATTAATGAACGAAAAATAGTATTATTGTGAAAAAAGCGTGGGGTGCTCCATATATCAGTTCTTGAGACTATTCGATTGGTACAAAAATGATACAAAAAATATAGCACAAAGCACCCCACGCTTTTTTCACAATAATACTATTTTTCGTTCATTAATTTATTTCTATATTCAGAACTATTTCTCACTTTTTAGTTAGTTCAATTTATCCCTAAAGCATGTTTTTTGGTTTTTTAAACTATATATTACCCTAACAAAAGTTACCTGTTAGCAAAAATTTACATAAGAAACTGCGGCAAATTTTGCTGCAAGGTTTGAAAACTTAACAAGAATTGCTCATCTGAAGAATAATTTAACAGTAATTTTATGATTATTTCATTATGTGTGTTTTACGAGTGCTAGAAATAAGTTTTCAATAACATAATAAGTAAGCTCGATATATATACATGCATCTATACTTTCTTTTCTGTTTGCGTAATTTACCATTTTATGAAGTACAAACTTAATTTTCTCGGGAGGGGCAATTGCCCCTACTGCCCCCTCGCTGGATCCGCCACTGCCTCCCACTCGGACTCAATAACATGGAAGCCATTGTTATCCTTTAAGGCAATGGCATCACTTCGTGGTTAGACAGAGTGCATTATCAAAAACAACAACACAGATTATACAAACACATTAACAGTGTACACAGTTTGTGTACAGGCAATACAGAAACATTTGTCTTATTTTTCAGTGTGTTATACAATTTTCCCACTGTTACAGAATCCTTCGAATACGAACCTGTGTAATAGAGTATATTGTATATCCTGTAAAACGCAATTGAGATTTGTTTTTAGTAGTGTGCATAAATTAACATGTAAAATGTTTTTTAAGTTATATACATTTATGTATTATTTTATTAGGATAATGGAAATATATCGATTGCCAAAATTACACGAGAGAAGATGTTGAAGCGGCAACAAGAGATAATGAAGGAGGCTGAAGAAAGGAGGATAAGTCGAGAGAGAGATCAGTACTTTCAACAACAGTGGCAAGAGCAGCTGAAAGCCCCCGGAGCCTGAGCCTGAATCCCAAGAAGAGGTTCCCACTTTAGAGGTTCCTCCTGACATCATTGTAAAAGAGCCAAATACCCCAGAAAAAGCAGCTACAAATCAAAATGAATTTTTACGTGAAACGCCTTCACCAGTGAAACCACAAACTCCACCTACTAAACAAATTCCCGTAAAAATTCCTCAAACTTTCACCCAAGAGAAGCGTTTAGAATCTGCACAGCGTAAAGGTGAGTAGCAATACTGCAGTGAATTATGTTTTCATGATGCTGCATTTCAGATAGCGTTTATTGCAGTTATCAGCCATACTGAAATGTTTGGAAAGGGGCTTTTTATTTTTTTACTATTGATAACCTGTGTATGTACATTGCTGGTATAGTAATTACAATGCTTGTACATAACATGTGTATACATATTTACTTACATACATATTATAATTACTTAGATACAAATAATATACAGGGTGATTCAAAATAGATGTTAAGGCGATTATTTTTTAAATCGTAAGTGATCGAAACATACTTCCAATTAGAAAAGTTCGTCCAATTAAGAGCAGCTTTCAGATATGGCATTTTTTTTTACTGGGGGTTGCATACATACTAAAATATGAAATTTAATTTTTATACGGTCCCTATTTCCTACCCTTTATATTTAGAAGAATGTTGCTCTTTGCCTAAGAAAATTAATAAGACAAATCCCGTGTCCCTACGTGGAATAGTTTCAGAGTTATATCAATTTGAAAATTTTGGCATGGGTCGGCAAGCAATAAGGGGATGTCTCAACTCAAAAGTGAGAAAAATGTAATTACTTTCAACTGACGTTAATTAATATTAATATTCACTGAATAGACATAGTTGACTCCTCAAATCCTATTTTAGGTAGAATTTTCCAATAGCGCACCTTTGACAATTTCTATTGAAAGTTTCCACACCATTATTTTGTCATTTTTCTTTTACACTTTAAAATTCCTTCCTCTAACATTGTGATGTAATTACTGGATGACCCCGCTAAAGCACTCAATTATCACTAATTTCATAATGCAGTACCGATCCATTCAGGTAAAATTATATCTGTTAATTTCACACGTTTGAACATGTTTAATTGCCATTCGCAACAATAGATCATTATTTAACATTTATCAACTCATAGTCAGTCCCCTAAAGTCAAGATTTTTTTCGTATGAAAACTGATGCCAACACAGTAAGTAAAGTGGTTTAAGTCACTCTTTTTAACATTAGATTTCTAGCTAATCATTCCACTTAGTATTTGTTTTATTAATTTTCTTAGGCAAAGAGCAACATTCTTCTAAACATAAAGGATAGGAAAGGAGGGACCGTACACAAATTAAATTTCATATTTTAATTTGTATACAACCCCAGTAAAAAAAATGCCACATCTGAAAGGTACTGTTAATTGGACGAACTTTTCTAATTAGAAGTATGTTTCGATCACTTACGGTTTAAAATATAATTGCCTTAACATCTATTTTGAATCACCCGGTATATAAATAGATCATTAGGGGGACTTTTTTTTATGAGGGCAAGGGAAAGACTACAGCCCCACTGGCCCAACTATACACCTGTAGTGAAAGGAAATGCATATTAAAAAATGAATTATGTTGAATGTTGTTGACTTTTTCCAATTAACATTAATTTATTTATGCATATTGTCTTTAGTATAATCTTGACATGTTAGTGCAGTCCTCTGAATTGCTACTATTATTTTAAACTAAATATACTTTTAATGCATTAATTCCTCATTAATTTAAAAAATACTGTTGACAGCTATTTTCAGAACAAGTAGTAAGTGACATAGGCACACTCATATTTATTAAATTTGTTCAAATTATGTTTATATTTTATTAAACTTGTTCAAATTATGTTTATATTTTATTAAACTTGTTCAAATTATGTTTATATTTTATTAAACTTGTTCAAATTATGTTTATATTTTATTAAACTTGTTCAAATTATGTTTAATTGATGTTTTATTGTTTAATTTAGGATCTGCTAAACCTCTTTCTCGTTCATCTTCTCTGAAAACTCCTAGTACTATGAGAAAATTTTCACAGTAAGTTTTTTTATAGAATTAAAATTCAGTTTTGTTCATGCATATTTTATGAAGTTGTACAGTTTACTTAATATTTATATTGATCACAGAAACCTTATTGTTTTTAATTTTCCTACCCTAACATTTTCTTAAAATGTTTGAAATACGTTCTGCTTCAGTCAGTATGTTGTTGTGTCATTGAAATACTTTTTAATTGTACCACACTATAAATAGATACATAAATTAAATTTTCTTAAATCTGTTTAAAAATTATGAAATTATAGGGAAGATGGTAACTTACTGTTTAATGGAGAAAAAGTATAGCACATATTAAAGCTTTTATATTATTAAAAATTATAACAATAATGATAGCACCAGTCGTTAAAATTATAGAGAAATGAAATAGTTCTTGCTTGAACATTTTGATATTTGTAAAAAATATAAAATGTTGAGCCAATACTAATCAGTATCTATAGATGATGAACACATTTTAATGTATGGATTTGTATTCATTCCTTTATATAATTCCTTCTCTTTGAAATGCTAAATTTCCTTCTATTAATATAAAATATGTGTTTTCACTTGTTTTTATTTACTTAAATTTGTAACATTTGTTTTAGAAATTCATCAAGTGGTAAGAATGCAACTGCCAAGTATAATTTAGCTGCAAGTTCCTTAGCTCTCTTTGATGAATCTAGTGATGAGGTAGCTACTTATCCAAATCCAAATGAAGCTTTAAAAAAAGCATTAAAATCCCTGTCTACTGACACATGGCAAGTATTTTAAATTGAATGAGAATTTTTAAATGAAAATGTAATCCAACTGTTTCTGTACTGATGTTTTTCCATTATTGTCGATATCTCTTTTATTTATTCAATTAATAACAATGCATGCATGCTATCAAATTTTCTTTTCTGCTAAAACTTGGAGAAAATAATATCATTGTAGTTTCGTGTTTCTTATATACAATATGCCTACTAAAATCCCTTGTCACACTCTTAACTTCAAAATGGCTGCTGTTATATTCACTAAAGTGGTTTTAGGTATAGTAAAGTACCCATTCTCTACTGAATGAAACTGTTTTCTGTGCCACCTGGTGGAAAACTGCAGAGTTAGCATTCCTATCTCAAAAGTGGAATGAGAGGAGCAAAAAAATGTGATTTACAAATTTGTAGAGCATTATCGATTTAGTACAAAAAGACACCTTGTGGACATTAATGTGAAGAATAGAACGGTTAAAATGCACATTTGTTTTTCATGATTTCCTTCAGTGTGACATTGCAAAACTAGAAGTGAAGAGTAGAAATGATTACCTTTTAGGAAAAGCACATTGCAATGTGGTACATTGGTATCGCTTGTGATCCCCAATCAAAAGGATACAGTAGCGTACACAGACTTCCTTCAATAGGGGGGGGGGGGATTATAGACATTATGTTAAAAGGCATATCATTTTGTAAAAAATAAAAAATATATGGACATAATGTTAAAAATTTTTTGGAAAGGAGGCTTAACTCCCCCTCGCCCGTCCCTTACATGCACCACTGAAAAGATAACAAAAGGACCAAATAATTGGGTATAATAGTTTCAAAGAGTGGCCTCCACTTTTGCCTGATTTGACTCCACTGACTTTTTCCTGTGAGGATACCTGAAGCAGCAGATGTATGCGACCTCTCCACAAACATTGCAGGACCTTAAATGAAGCATTATGAATGCTTGTGCCACTGTATCTTGCTCTATGCTCCAAAGTGTACAACTTGACATTCAAACGGGGATCCAAGTGTCCATTGCAGCTGACAGTGAGAAGTTTGAATATATCGAGTAAAAGTACAGTAATCTTGTAACTAGTTGTTTTTTCTTTCTCAGATCATTTTGTCACGTCACATTGTTGGAAATCACAAAAAAAACAATTATACATTTTAACTTTTCTGTTCTTTCCATTAATGTCCACTATGTGTCTTTTGTACAAAGTACCTACTTTGTGATTGATGCTCTACAACTTTATAAATCACTTTTTCCCCCCTATCTCATTAAAGCCTGTTTGAAGTCAGTTTTCTGGTTGTAGTTTTAAACTTGATGAGTGTTTTTAAAGTAAAAAGTTATCTTAGTTGAAATTTTACACATTTATTTTTGAATCTGTAGGATGGGAAAAATTGAAGGCATTCGCACGATTCAAAGGCTGGCAAAAAGTCATCCTGATGTAATACAAGCACAGCTGCATCCAGTTGTTCTTGCTTTGCTTACAGAAGTAAAAAATTTGAGATCATCTGTTGCCAGAGCAGCAATTTTAGCTGTAGGAGATCTGTTTGTGTGCCTAAAGAAAAATGTAGAACAAGTAAGTTGATCATTAAGAGTTCTTAACTTAGGTGGAAAAATCGATAGAGTAGTTTACACCCTATTTTGTTTAGCTTCTGTGTTTTATTTTTAGAAATTTATAAAAAAGAAAGTAGAAAGTTTATAATTCACTAATTTAAAAGTAACTTCTTAAATATATACAACAATCTCCCCTCCCTTAAAATAAAGTTTGAATGCTTCTATGGATATCTTTTTTGTTTCTTCAAGTTCCAATTAAGTTCAAAAGTGTTTCTGATTCTGGTTTGTCTGGCTGTGCTTTAACTGCCATAAGCATACATCCATTGTATCAATTGTCCAAAGAGTTATTGCTATGTACTAGGCATATCCTCTGTTGAAAATAGTGCTTATAGTATAAATACAGGATCACTTAAAAGAATTATAATATGCTACACTTCTGTGGGCAGCTGTAATTTTTAAGACGTATTTTAGAAATGTATATCTATTTCAAAAAGAAAATTATTATAGATATTGAAATTCATATAGTAGCACTCTCCATCAAAAATTGTGTCTCTAGTATTTATAGCTCTTTTACAGGTGTACATAAAAGAATTTCAACAAAATACAATTTATTGTAACTTAGGGAAGTACAATAAAATAAGTATATTGATGTTTAAGTCAGTTTGACTGTTGATGAATTGTCATCATTCTGTCAAGAAGTCATAACAACAAAAATTGCATTGTACATTCAATCTTATTAAACAATGCATGAAAAATATACTATTTCTTTTCACTTCACCAATGAACAGAATTTTCCATTAATAGACCTAATATTTTACATAACCCAAATATTTATAAACTATAGATGTGTATATAAATCTGTGTATGGGCTGTCCAAAATGTATATTTGAAAATATCTTCTAATTTTAGGATCTGGAGCTTATAGCTAGTACTCTGTTAAGTAAATGCGGAGAAACTGTTGGATTTATCCGAGAAGATATAGAAAAAGTTATGAATAATTTAATTGACACTATAACTCCATCTAAAGCAGCTCTTGCTATAATTGCTGGAGGTGCAAGGTAATTATCTTTTTATTGTATATTTCAATGGGAATACAATAGATTTTAGGCATTAAAATCTGAAGCAAATGAGTACATTTTTGAAAAAATGAGTACAATAATAATTTGTTTCTTCTTAATCCTTTTAACCCTTTAACGCACAGTGTTCCCGCTCTGGGAACACCAAACTCTGACATTTTGACTGTTGCCAGTCACGAAGAATCGATTTGATTTCTATAAAAATAGTTGCGGGTGACATCGCTCCATGAGAATCCCTTACTTTTCGGCACGTCATTTCCCGTAAAAAAATGGTCATGATTCTTTTTAACAGCACTGACATCGGCTGAAAAATGGAAGAATGCGAGAACAGCTGGATAGATTGCCCCATGCTGAAAAAAGGGCAGTCGTTGCCATCGCTCGACTTAATGACCAGCAAGGGGGCGGATGATCGAAACGTTCATCACGTGCCACAGATCTAGAGACCCTTTTTTGACGACAGCCGGCTGTCGTCCTTTTTTCAGCATTGGGAAAGGGTTGTGCCTCAAAGGATTAAGGACACTTCTTTTTAATGTTAGCAAATTAATTAACTTATTTTCTATCAGATCTCTCTCTCTTAAATGAGTTTATTTATTATCTGTAGCCATAGGAATGGAGCTGTTCGTAAAGTTGCAGCTCAGTCCCTTCTTGCTATAGTAGAAAAAATGGGAGCTACTAGGATTCTAACTCAATCCAAGGAAGTAACAGAAAAATTGTTACCTACCACAGCACAGTTTTTAATGGACGGAATGCCCTTAACCAGGTAAAAAATACTCTATGGGAGATTAACACAATAAAAATGTGTTTCTTCTTTACCTCTTTTTCCCTTTCTTATTTTTCAGTATTTTCTTTTTTAACCCGTAAGCAGGCGTGCCTACTTTTGTAACTTAAGCACTCACATGGGGTAAATCTTACCCCATTTTATATTTTTGAGTAAAAATGTTTGAAAAACAAATTTATGGACTTATAACGTAAAATACATCAGTTCTATTACGTTTCATGGGAAGAAATCGTGCTTTTTATATTTATTTAGAAATTTTCTAGCAGTTCCTTTAAATAGCATGCTTTCTGAGAAGAAAATTTCACATGATATGCTTTATACCTAAAAAGAACTAATTACTTTATTAATATGATATTAATTTCATTTAATAGCCTTTTGTTAATACATACCAGTAGTGTAATGTCAATTTATAGTTAATTTACGTTTAGTTTATACTTAGTTTGCATTAAAAGCGTAATGAAACATTGTTAGTCGTGCGGGAGTATTTAATCCCAAAGTGAATTTCCTTCCCTTCTGGATAATAAAGAAACGAAATTCCTTCACCCACCCCAACTAGACCTTGACCTTGAAAGGTATAAGACGGGGCGAACTTGTTCTAAAAAAATTTCTCCCATTTTACGGAGAAAAAATATCGCTGGGGTGAGATTTACCCCAGCGCGCCTACTTACGGGTTAATATAAATTTACTAATTGAATGTGTGGACAGATCAAACATGAAAAGTAACTTTCAAAACATTTAACCCTTTTGTGCTCAGTGGCTAGACATTATATGGCCACATACTTGCAACATTTATCCTGTACATGGCAAAAATTCAGGAGCATTAGTCAGTTTTCCTATGTCTATTCACCAGATAATAATGAAATTTTGCACAAAATGATAAAGTGTTGCAAAGTGTCATGCACATCCCCACCACCCAATACTACTACTACGAACTCAGGTTCAACTGCCAACGTGGGCTTGGTTGTCAGTTCATCCGTCTCTTCTTAGACAAAAGCATTGTTCCTCCTATCGGACACCCCTGTTACAAAGTGGCCAACATCTCTGGCCATTTTACTGATAAATGCTTATATGGCAAGTTTCCGTCATTGGTAAAGAAATATTTGTGTGTATATATTTTTTAGCGATTTTTCATGGGTGTAAAACAGTTAAACTTTTATAAGTAACAAACTCTTTAATGAAAACAATTATTTGTTATATTAAAATGTCTATAAATGTACATCTAAGATAAAAATCACAAAAAATATTGTTAAAGGTATTAGGACATTGAAACGCACAATTATTGTAAAATAGTAGAACTGTTATATTCTTTTATAACCCCCAGAAAAGAAATCTGTTTTTAGTAGAAAACTTTAGTGAAAGGATATGCTTTCCACACAGTTTGTAAAAAATTATACACCCAATTAAATTAATTATGTGCAATCTTATAAAAATGTTTTTTATAATTGATTTTTAACATTTAATTGTTTTATCTGATAAAATTTAGATGCAATTAAAATTTTGTATTATGTCCTATTTCATCATGACTTACTTGCTAAAAAATTATTTGAAGTTCTGGTTATAAAATTAATTATAAGTAGTTAAAAAAAGAAGAAGAAGAAAAGCAATATAAAGAATGTGAAAGTATTTAAATTTCTAAATTCCTTTAAAAATGAACAAAAAATGAAAAATAAATATTACAAATAACTTCAGTCTATTTTAATAACTAGATTGAAGTTATTTGTAAACACCACAATCCAACTGGACAGTTATTCTACTGAATTGCATGCTTTTAAGGCTCACATGTTCTTAATTATGTTCGGATAGCATTTATATCTTAAAAGAAATATTTCTAATTTGCATAAATTTGCATATTTCAGATGGTATGGTCGTCGGATAATTCATTTATTAATGCAGCACCCATCCTTTGATAAATTACTTCTGCGGTATGTTCAGCCTAGTACACTACGAAATATTAACAGCATCCTTGATTCTGTGAAGAAAAAGGTATGTTTTAAAGTTTGAACTTATAAATTAACTTTATTTGACTTCTTTTTCGGATATGTAGAACCAGAAAAAGTACAAATATTCTAAGTTAATATAGCTTTTACTTACCAAAAGTCAGAGTAATAAGGTACTTTTAATTACGTTTGTACACATTCTGTCTTCCAATGTTTTAGTGAAGGTAGTTGTCACTTAAGTAAGGAAAAACATTCTTATATAGATAATTTTTATAGTGTTCCTTTTTATCACTTTAGTGTATTTTTTTATAGAATATTTTAAAACTAGGACACCTGATACTAGTCTCATATTTTGACTTCACAATTTTTGTTTTTCTCCTCTCTTTCAAAATTGTATGAAATTTAAATATAAGTAGTTACTCACATGTGCCCTCTTTTTGTCTTACATTTATTAGAACTTTTTTTTTTTTTCATAGATACTACCATTCCATTTCTATAAACATACAATTTCATACTTTTATTTTAAAGACATTTTAGCTTAAACCTAATTTAAATGGATAATTTAGATCTTTTTGATACATAGAATTATTTCTTTATCCGATTACCTCTGTTTTTTCTGAATATTTGTTCTACTCTTTTGCTGCCATGAGAAAGTCTTTGAACAGAGTTTCTGAACTAAATTTATAAAGTTGAAAAAAAACAGGAAATGTTTAGACTCAACTGCTACTTTTGGCAAATTCAGCCATTAAACTGTATCTTTTAAAAACAAACAGAACAAGAAATAAAACTAGACTATAAAATATCAGAACATATGTATCTGCAACTGATTGAAATGCTAGAGAAACCTTTTTCCATAGAGATTGCCATGGGTATCTCTTTTTTTTTTTTTTTTTAGTTTTTTCGGTGGTGCATACTTCTGCTATGTATTTATTGACAAATAAGCACTAAAATGTTATTAGCTTCTTACAGGGAAACATAATTATTAATTTTTTTAAAACCTCATTAACAGTGACACCATACAGAGTGTGGATTTTACATAGTTTTAAACAGCAAGAAAGTTATCAAAAATTTCCTCACATTTATTGCCATGGTATTTATATGGATTGTTGTGATTTTAAAAAGAAAATCAGTACATTAAAATCCAGTTTGAGGGGACTTTTTAGCATCATTAGTTTTTATTTACTAGAATAAAATAATTATACTCAATATTTTAATGCATTTTCCATAACAACTAGGTTGTAATTTATTTAGTTTTTCATAATAAGCAACACAAAATTTGTCCAAATTTTTTATCCCTTCTTATCCCTTTAAAATGATCTAATAATTTTCTTCCATGTTTTTTTTATACTTTTATTTTAGTTAAAAATATCAATTTTTAACAGAAGGTAACTTGTTTCATACAAAAGTTTTAATAGAATGGCTATTTTAAATTAGTAATTGATTTTTAAAAATTATATTAAAACTCATTAGAGTATGTGCTATTTTAACCCCTTCCCTGTTTTGCCCGTATGCCATATGGGTGCAGCTTTCGGGCCTTTACTCGTACGATCAATCTGATTTCTATTTGTCTTTCACTGTTTTGCTCGTATCTTTTCTATTTTTAGTAACAAATTATTCGTGTAGATGGCGATAGTTGTCCAGTAAATGATATTTTGTAGTCTATCATGTTTTCCTATTCTGATTGGTTCAAAAGCGTGGGCTTTTTTCGTAATTTTACCTGTAAATGTGACTTACTTGTTTGGCGTTCATGTAGGGGAAAAAACAACTTGCAGGGAAAATAGATTATTTTCATTAAAGAAAAAAAGTTGTAATAAATGTTTAAAAATATTAGAAATGTTAATTTCAATAACATATCTTTACTTAAAAATGTAAAATGAACCAAAAAAATATAAAAAATGCAATAAAAAAAATGTGACATTTTTGGGACCGAATTCTGGAAATAAACGAAACTGTTAAGGGGTTAAAAGAGCACCCCAGTGTATGAATCCTATTTTTATAATTAATTAGTATTTATTATAATGCTCATTGTTTATAAGTGTGATTAACCTGAATACTCATTTTCTTAACTAGGGTGCTGGTGACTTGCCAAAAGAAGGTGTTTCTGCAAAAACTCTAAAAAGTGAAACATATCGAAATGGTCTTCTTAGTAGGACTATGTAAATATTTTAAATATTATAGGTTCCTTTTTATATTGTACTTTTCTCTTCTGGGGAAATTCAAGTCCATCCATTTACAGGTAAATAAGAAAAGAAGATGAAATATTTACTGGATGAATAACTTCATTCTATTTTTCAAAGTTACTGTGTTTTAAATTGAAGTTTGAGAAAATCTTGTTACTTGCAATGAGTTTGTGTATATTTTACCATATTGTCAGCATATACATCAAGTTATTCACTTACATGGAAAAATATATTCAAATCTTTTCTTTGTTGCTTTATAGAGGAAAAAAAGAAAAGTACTGTTTTTTGACAGACAATTGTATATTTTCATAGGCTTTATAGAAGTTGTTGTGTTGTTTTAATTTATTATTATAATCTGCTGTAATGTCATTACTGAAAATGCATTGTGTTTCACTGTCATTTATAAATCATATTACTTAAAAAAAGTATTAAATTAGTATTTTTATAGTTAAACTTTGTACATTTGCTAGTGGAATTGAGTTTATCTTACGTAGTCATAGTGTTACAAGATCAAGCTTTTTTGCTGCTTTGTGCAATTTTTAATACAGGTGCTGCTTATTATAAGTTTAACGTTCTCTGAAGTAAAAGGTACTCAGTTCAGCTCTGTAATTAAGCACTACTTTATGTTAATGAAAAAATAAACAGTGTGTATCTTTATCCAGTAAAACTTATCTAAAACAAATAATCCTGCAGTTTTTTTGTTTCTGTCTTAAGTAATCCTCAAAATATTTAAGGACAGATATAATAGATAAGAATATATACATTACATGTAGACTTTTATCCAGATTATGTGACGACTTTTCTTAAATTTGTATACTGCAAACATAAAACTGTTTTTAAAAAAAGTGTATCTCCCCCCCTCACCCCCTCTTGAGAGAAAATTTACACCTAGTATATACAAAGATTTGAACAAATTGCTATGCTATGTTTGCTGTTATATAAGCATGTTTTCAAAATTTTGGAGTGGGTTGGGACGACCCCAACCAGTAGCGGATCCAGGGGAGGGGCTAGGGGGGTTCAGCCCCCCCCCCCCAAAGAGATTGCTCATGGGTAACATTCTGCTTTATTATACACTTTAAATAGCTAAAATGATCATATTTTATTACTTAGCCCCTCCAAAAAGCCTAATACATTGGTTTAGACTAAAATTTTGATTTATAGTACATTTTAATTGGGTGAAATAAGCTTTTTAAAAAATTTAGCCCCTCCCAAAAAAAATTTCTGGATCCGCCACTGACCCCAACCATGTACTCATATACATGTAAAGTATTTATAGCTAGTTGGATTATTAGAGGAGCTTAAGCCCTGCGTGCCCTTATAATTCCGTTTGAAACAAGAAAAAAAAATTATGTCCTTTTTCCCTTTGCCTGCCCTTTTTCCTGCATTGGGAAAGGGTTGCGCCTCAAAGGGTTAAGAAGCAATGTGGCTTACTGTGATCCTATCTTAAAATGGCTAGTACTTACTTTCCAAACCATACTAATATATGTCATAAATTTCAGTCATTTAATGAGTGAAGACTTTTCTTGTGTTTTAAAATATATGTACGTGCCTTTATATGTCATATGTTCGTGTATAATGGAACTAAAGTTGCATGACATGTTTATTTAAAAAATACAAAATTTATGAGAAACCGTCCTTTTAAAGTTTCACATGTGGTTCAATCCACAAGGAATTATTGATAATGGATCTCTGTATTGGATTAATATATTCTTATTCATCATAAATAAGTGAATGAGAATTCCATACATAGGAGTAAAGTTCCTGTTTCAGGAAGCTTTAGTAAGTATATGCAAGGGTATTGTGAATTTCATTTAAAGATTTTTCAAGTCATTTAATTTAAAGAATGAGAATGAATTGAATGCTATGATAGTGGACATATCTACCCATCCACCCACCCCCTTTTTTAAAGATAGCTTTTTTAGAATTTTTATCATTTTTGAAAATTTTAGTTTGTTTGTAATAAATTTATTTGCATATAAATCAAATTAGTTCTATTAGTGAAAGAACCAATTATTTTTCTTTTATTGCAGTTATTGTTGTCTGTTGAGTATTATGTAGGGAAAAGTATTATTTTCATTCTAGTCACCAATCATTGGCTTGATTATAAGGAATTTGTTGTATGTGATAGAATATAAGAATGAAATTCTTTTAAAAAGTAGTGAGCACGCATACATAAACATTCTCTTTGTTGTTGTTGATTTTTTTATGAGAAATTATTTTGATTTTAATCACACAAGCTAGATAAATGACATGTGTATAAATAAAATAAAATGTTATTAATATTATAAAGGCAGAATACTTAATTCATTGTTAAATTGGATGTGCAGTGAGTATATTTATACTTGTTTTTATTTATAAACTTTCAGAAATAACTATTTATTGTATGTTATATTCTACACTTTACTACACTAATGCTTATGAATTCTAGTCTAGTCATTTGTACGTTGTGCTATCTGAAATTAACAGAAGTTTAATCCTGTGTTCATGAACAGATGCACTTGTGGGATTGGTTTTTGAAATTAACATTGGAACAAAGAGTTAATAAATGCTCATTTCAATAATTAAAACAAACTCAATACGTTTAAGAAGTGCTTTGTTTATAAACATGAGGATTCATTAATTAAAGTGAGATGAAAAAATATTTCTTGCTCATTAACTGAAACTGTTATTGTATGATTGTTGTCCTTTTGCAAAATGTAGTATTTTGATTCTAGTCATGCCAGATATCTGTAGAAATAGATTGTATAAAGCTATAGATTGTGTTGTTTATTATCATTATGAGAATGAATAATTAACTTTACCAAAGAATTTTAAATATTTGATTAATTTTGTTTGTAACAGATTGGTGCATATTTTTGTGTCATGAGTTTTCTTACATAAAAATTATTATGTGTTGAGTAGTGTACTCAAAATTTTCCCAATAGAGGGAAGAGAAAAGAAATTCACCCTTTATTTTTATTTTCTTCTCCCTATTGGGACTATAGATAAAGGAATGACTAGATTGAGCATTACAAGAGTAAAGATGATGCCTCTAGATAGTTAACAAATAATTTGAGTGGCACTTAAGCAGAGAAAGTCTCTCAGAAAAGTTTACATTCAAAAATATTTTTTCTGAAACTTCATAAATTTGTCGAAGTATAATATATCGTTTGTCAAAATATATAGTTTTCTCATTTTTATTTAAAACAGCCATGATAGTGGCAAGAATGAAGCACATTTCGCTGGGCATCTAAATGTGCGGAATAAGAAGTACATAATGTGTCTAAATGTTCTTCTTCAAAAGTAAATTAACTAATTTAAAATTGTGTTAATTTAATATTAGAAATAAATACTCTTAACCCCTTGATTAAGGTATTATTTTCAATCCTAATAGTGTATGCATTGTGCTATTGGAAATGATAAATGGATGTTAACTGATAATAAATATTAATTCAAATTTCATTATCAGTTGAAAATAGATGCAGCTGTATCTTTAATCCTACAAATTTTGATACTAGATTTTGAATTTTGACATTATAATGACACAAAAAATAAGATTATAGAAGCATTTAGTTGATCAATTATTAAATTATATAATTGATCAACATACCGATATGTCTTATTCAATGATTTAACATTTTGATCTTTGACCATCTGAGCACCAGTGACCCAATCGTAAAAGTTAAAAATAATTTTTGGAAAGTAACCCAGAGTTCCTTTAAAAAGGCTGTAAATAAAAAAAGATAAAAAAAACTTAAAATGTCACAAGTTTTTTTTACTTTGGTACATTAATCTATCAAATACAATGAAGTGTCATAATTTAGGGACAAATCCTCTAAATTGGTAACACTGAATGCTTGATCTAGGTATTCCTATAACTGTGATTGGGATTGATTGTTCAGGTAAGCTGCTTGAGTACCAAGCTTGAAAAGTAGTCATTTTTAGAACTGTTAACTGTCATCATTGCAAATACTTATAAGATGCTGAACCCCACGAAGCATTCAAAGATTATTTTAGGAAAACAGTGCTTGGGAGCTATTTTGCAGCCAATCAGAATCTAAAAAAGTTCCTCAATCGCCATGACAGGAGCAATTGTTTTTGCACTATGAATTTCTCAATCATTGTGAATGTACATTCTTCACCTTATTGAAATATTGACAGCGTTCCACAAATTCCTGGATTCTGATTTAATGGGAATATCCCCCAAGACGCAAATGTGGAATCTTCACCGTTGAGTACTTGCAATGATCGGAGCACCTAGTTTCAGTGACAGCTTTTAAAGCCCTATAACCTGCCTCCTCCCCCACCCCCTACTTTGCATTTCACTGTATATGATGATCTTTATATCTGTACCCGTGAAGCTAAAGGACACCATTCCCATATTTTTTGAGAAAAGAGTTAGCACCATGACCTTAGAGACTATAAAGGAGGTAGGACAATGGGAAATAAACCATGTCCATTTTCCTTGGAGGTAAATAACACCATGTGGCACAAAACTGGATCTCCTGAAAAGTGGCATGGTGTTTATTATCTCCAGGGAAGATACGTAATTTATTATAGCGATGTTTTTATATTCTTCATCCTAAAAACATTAATGGAAGTTCCAATTAATATCTTTGTGTGCTTACCTGTAGCGTAGCCAGGATTTATTTCAGGGGAGGGGACTGGGTATCAATTTATAAGCTAAAGTTCAATTGTGAGCTAAATATCAAGTTGTAAGCTCAGTAAAAGGTCCCATTTCAGGGTGGGGGGAGGCAGCCCCCCCCCCTAAGCACCAGGCCACGCCCCTGGTGCTTACGGCAATACAGAAAATCAAAACATAGCCATGTACTTGGTACATTGTATATCAAAGTGAAATAAGTGCCCAGCTTTTAAAATGAAGCAAAAATTTATCTTTTCCATATTCATATTTTGTTCGGCGTATTTGCTATGCAGAGAGATATTGTAAACTAGTCTTGTATATAAAGTGTTTTATTATTTTCATCCTTCTTGAGAGAATACAGTTTTGTATTTATTACCTAGTCATCTGTAACAAATTATTAATTTATAAGTGCAATATTTTAAAATAATCTTAGTCCTTTTTAGTGCAATTGCTGTTTATTCTGATCATGATTATTTAAAGTTTATACTAACTAAAATGCTAATATTAGTTGTTGTATAAAGAAATGCTTTGAATTTATAATGTGTTGTGTAAAAATAAAATATTTCTGAAATATGAAGTAATTATTATTACAAATTCCTCTACACTTTTCCTACACAGTTTTTATTTTTCAATATTTAGTTTGTTGTGTATTAAATGATTTTTAAGGAACCATAAAATATTTTCTTTAAAGAACGTACTTAAACAAATCTTGTGGAAATCTGACAATATGTGCATGACTACAAAGATTGTGAACTTTCTGATTTACCTTTGTGTTAGCTTAATATACTTTCTAAATGTTATCATACTGCAAATGATTCACAGACCAATACCTGTGAATGCTAAGAATCAGCTGGTACAAATTTGTTCAGGAATATTTTGGGGATGAAGAACTCAACTTGCTAACTCTCCTGTTGTAATTAAAAAAAAAAAAAATTATTATTTAAAGTTACCAAACAGAAATACTGTGATCTCTAAGTTTGATATATTTAACAGCTTAGGAAGGACTGCATATTATCTTTAAATAGATTGTCATTAAGTAGAGGGCTGTTAGTGAGAGAACTAACTCTAGAAAAAGCTATGTACTGCCTGAGTGGTGTAGTAGCTAAAGAACAATTCTATCACCCATTGGGTCCAGGTAAGAATCCAGGTTTAGGCATGGTTGTTAATTTGTTTGTCCCTTCATGGGGGTAATGCTGGCCGCGCATTGGTTGCTTTCATAATAAAATGGCCAGTCATTCGGGCCTAGTAAGGGCGAATGCTTGATGAGCAAGTGCCAGCCCATTGGAAAGAAGAAAAAAGACTAAGAAAAGCTGTTAGAATAACAATAAGATAAAAATACTTTAGAATTAGCATAAAACTACTTATACTAAAATAGTTTAACGCTTTAACTTTTCATTTTCTGTAAATACAAAACCTATAGTAAACGTAACACTGACTCTTTGCTTTACAAAACTTGTCACCCCATGCTTTTATTGAATCAAACTATTCTGCATGTGATTTTTTGTGTGTTGCAAGATTTTCAAATATTTTTAGTGTTAACACTAAACAGGGTGTCTACTACATAAAAGTAAGCTTGATTTATGGACCACAAATCCCTAATATTAAATACATTATGCTGACACAATCAAAGAAAATAATACTTTTAAACTTAAAATTACCATTAATATATATACTGTTATGTATATTTCGGCATAATAATATTAAGTTGCAGAAACTACTTAATAAAACAAAGTAACAGAATATAAACATTTCGTTTTAAGCTATTCAACAGAAATTTGACTTTCAAACCATCAGCAATTGGGTTACACAAGAAAAATTCAATATTTATATGTATTTCTACATGTAATACAAATGCTGTTATCATACATGCTGGAATATTAAATTTTTCATACCCAAAAATTTAAAAATTAAATACAGAGGGTTTCAAAACTTGCGCACATCCACATGGTAATCCATGTTGCTTAAAATCCAAAAGGAGTGGTTGAGATTTCTGTCACTAGATGGAAACAGGAGCCCTATCATAAGAAGTTTTGAACGTAGCTGGGATCGTTTTAAAAAAGCTTGCCAGTTGTGCACAACGGAGAGTGCATGATGTTTTCCCAAGAGCTAAGAATAGCCATCGGGGAATTTTATTTCGCTACAAAATCTCATTGCTGTGTGATAAATGCATTTAGCAAAAATATCCAGGTGAAACAGCACCAAATTCATCAACGATAACACGTTTAGTACAACGGTTCCTTGACACAGGATCGGTTGCAGACAGGAAGCGATCGGGTAGACTGTCCATGGTGAATACAAAAGTGGCAGCTTTACGAAGAAGTCCAACGAAAAGCAGTCAAAAACTCGCTGTGCTGTTGTCTTTAAAACTCAACCTTAAGGGTTGATGTGCGCAAGTTTTGAAACACCCTGTAATAATAAAATATTTGGATATTGAAAATTATTACACAAATTAAAGGGGGGGTGTTTAAAGGGGCTTGGACACCCTGTTAGTTTATGCAAAAATGCTAATTATGGTGGCAAAAATCCACCTATTATATCGGTGCTTTAAAATAGTATGTGGTAAAAAAAAATTTAATTTCATATCAATTTTTAAAAATTAGTTATTTTGTAAACTTTTTAATTTAAATAGTAATAAAGAAAATTTATTAAGATTAAAAATTTGTAATTCAATTGAAATTAAAATTTCCTGTTTTTCAGTTGAATGACGAACTAGTGTACTATCCCTACATAGTTTAAAATGATCCCACCACAACAACAACAAAAAAAAGAGAAAAGGTGCAATTTTAGCAGTTTTAAAATTTCTTCAAGTTTTTCAAAAAATTCCTGCATTTATTGTTTCCTTCGTTGTTGATCATGTCACTAAATTTCATTTTATTCTCTAAAGCTGTTTTTGACAAATGCAAGAACACATTTAAACGATTTTCTCAAAATCTATGAAATATTTAAAACAGTTTTGGCATCGATAGTTTAAATTAACTTGCCGTCTAACATAATCCCATTCTATAATTCATTCTATACCATTTATTCAGGAATGAAACACACATCTAATCAATTTTCACAAAATCTCAAAATCTGCCAAAAATTTTTTGAAATACATTGCGGCCTGTAGTTTAATTGGCCATCTAGAGGCTAAATTTTATTTCATTTGCATCAGTGGTTTATATGTGATTGACAAACAAATACTTAAATATTGTAAATAAATTTTTGCAAAATTTCAAACTAATTCAAATTTTCAAAACATCTGAAGCCTATAGTTTAAGTTGTGTGACCACTTATGTCACTAAATTTCATTTTATTCGTTTAAGTCGTTATTAGGTAATGTGTGAACAAATATTTGCACAATTTGAATGCATCTTTGCAATATCTCAGAATTTTTTGGAAATTTTCAAAAAATTTTATGCCTACTAGGGGCCAAGGCCCCCAGACTCGCTACGCTCGCTTTTCGTATGAGGCATTCAGCCCCTAATAAGGCTTATTCGTAAAAAAGACATCATTTCAACAGACAAAACCCGAAGATTGGATCAGATAGAATGTTACTGAGCTACACATTGCTTGGTTCTTGCATGTTCATTGGTACATAAAAATTTTAACTTCACACTACAGTAGACCCCCTCCCCCTCATAACAGGGAAGATATTTTGTTATGGGAATCCGTGTTGTACGGATCCTGAGCTATACTCCACCTGGAGTGCAGAATCCCACTTATAATCGCTGGAAAAATTATTTGCACTCCTCAGAAACACAATGATATTTAATGTTGCCATTCAAAAGTTATATTAATTAGGAGCTAAAGCGTAATAAAATCAGAACATCTGTTTCAGCTGTATTTTTAATAATGTAAAACCTATTGGACGCCTTGCGAATTTGCCACCCATGGCGATTTTTCATTATTTGGCGACTTGCATACATGTAAAGTTAATAAAAGCTACGGAGCAGATAGGATAGCTTGCCACCCATGGCGACTTTTCATTATTTGGTGATTTATACATGCTCACAACCTATAATTACTGTTCACTTAAGATTACCGGAAAACCGTTATCCATATTTTCATTTACATAATCGTTTGCAGATTGGCATACTTAGCACCACGAATGATACCATCTAGTCGTGCTAGCAAATATCCAAAGTGTACTATAACTGCTATAATGGCATAGTTAACACCGTCAAATATTTCTACTGGTAACAAATAATCCAGCTGGACCGAACCGGCTTTAAAATAATCTGCATTTTAATTATTTTTCATTTTCAAGATATTAGTTATTCTGTTTTGGAAAAACGAATAATCTCTAATTCTAAACTCCTGTTGTCTAAGCGAACTTACTATTTGAAAATGGTCAACTTTGTGTAACACATTTTGAGTTACTTATTTCATTGAGTTTCTTATTTCATAGTTTTTATTTTGGCGTAAAATGGGCATAATTCTAACTCATGTTTGTAAATTTCATGCGATTCTAGATACTTGGAAACGCTTCGCTGCAAAGGAATGAATGATTTTATGCCAAATCTGGCAACCATTCTGTTTATTTTTTCAGTTTTTTATTAATATCTTCTAAAATAATTCGATTTTCGAAATTTAAGTCAGCTTAGCAGGTTCCTCGGAATTTTTCGAATCTGTGGGCACCGTAGTCGAAACTCAAATCCCAACGGTTTAGGAGGAGATAGGCGTACCAGGTTTGACAGTGGCCCTTACTTTTTTTTAGAATAGAGATACTTAAATTGGATGACCATCTGTCATATTACCAAATTTCATTTAATTTTCTTCAGTCATTATTACATGATGCGTGAACAAAAATTTATGCAGTTTAAAACAATTTTCTCAAGATCGTATCCAAATTTTAAAAAAATGTCCATGGCTATAGTTTCAGTTGAGGTCCTTGACTCTTTTTTATGTACTTTTTACCTTTCTACAACTCACTTTTATCTGTTTTAGATTTCATGGATTTTAACTTTACTTGTTTTATACAAAACCTTTTTACCTGGAACAACCTTGTTTTTAATATTTTTTACACCTGGTCTGGTGCAGTATGTCCTTTTTGGACCTTGTGCCATCAACCAACCAGTTTCAGTTGAGTAAACACTTATTGTGTTACCGAATGTAAATATTTATGCCTTTTGAAACAATTTTTGCAAAATCTTTAAATTCATCAAAACTTTTTAATAATTCAACACCTATAGTTTAAGTTAAATGATCCCGATCATGTCACCAAATTTAATTTTATTTGCTTCAATCATTTTTTATGTGATATATCGAACAAAAAAAAAAAACACCACAGGACAAATGACAGGATAGAAATTGCAAACTTTTTCAATTTCAAGTAATAATGTACAGACAAAATTTTATTTATATAGATTATATTTTGTATTTATATTTATATCATAGATTATATTTATATTTTGTAGAAAAGAAATCTTTCTTTTTTCAGACCTTAAAATGTGGGTTTAAATTAGCTTCCATTTTAAATGCATCCTGGACTGCATCAGAGGCAGGCATGTACCCAGAGAAGGGTGATTGGGCTGCAGCCCCCCGAAATCTGATCCTTTATTTAGCTTACAATCAAAACTTAGTTAACAATTTGATACACAGTCTCCCCCCGCCCATTACCACACACATACCATTGACAGGAATAAACAAATCCACTTTCTCACAGGAAATCACTTGTGAAATCAAAATAAGAATTGAAGTTAAGAAAAGATGAATAAAATAGTTTCGCACAATGGACTTCCAACACTCAAAATCAGAAACAAAGAATTTGAATGAAATGGAAAAAAACATAGCGCAGTCACTCCCTAATCATTATCTGTACTTCAATTTCTAGACTTTCATGAGCTTTTTTCCCTCCATTTCTTGACCTTTCTGTGATGGTAGAC
Organism: Cheiracanthium punctorium; assembly: GCA_038373885.1. Lineage (NCBI taxonomy): Eukaryota > Metazoa > Arthropoda > Arachnida > Araneae > Cheiracanthiidae > Cheiracanthium > Cheiracanthium punctorium. The sequence continues at coordinate 44,379 of JAWZYV010015236.1, forward strand.
ACCCTGCTAAAACATCTAACTATAAACAATAAAAACATGGAGAGAAAATTTTGAATCATTTTCCAGGTCTTGAATTTTCCCTGTCTTTTATTGTAAAAGTGAAATTTTCTGGTTAAGAAAAAAAGGGTTTCCATTTTACGTGCATGCACAAAAAGACCGTTACTGGGTTGTTTCCATATTTCCTTTAAGAAAAATAAAGTTTGGATGAAAGGCTTAATCTTTTGAACACTAAAAATAAAACCTAAGCTAACATTTTTAAATGAACATAGATGAAGTGTACATGCTAAATTTCAAACATTCAGCATTTTTCTTAAACAAAATTAATAGTTTAACAACTTTCCATAAAGTACTGGTGAAATTTACACACATATGGGAATTATTTGATGATTTACCCTAAATCATAACACACATATCTGTATTTAAAGAATGTATTATAATTTTTAAAGTAAGCCACAATATATACTGAGAGAAGAAACTTTTTGCAGTTGTAGGGTAAAAACAGGAATTTCAAAGGCCTAAATTTCAATTTCAAAAATCTATGGACTTATCGACAACTGCGTAAACCCCAGACAACAAAAACAGTAATAAAGACACATAAAACATTATTTAATACGGCGGATTAATTAGTTAAAATTTTTTATTTGGGAATACCTTATTCCCCCGTACACGAAATAGATTTCGGTTACACACATAACCATCTTCAGTCGTTTCTGGAGCTCTCACTAATGGCGGCTTCTTTTTATATCTTCGTCGTTCTTCTTCTGAAGCGTATCGTTGATGCTGCCCTCTGTCGTTAATATTTCTAAGCTCTCACGAATGTAGGCATATATACTATTTTAGTTAAGTATATATGCCTACATTCGTGAGAGCTTAGAAATATTAACGACAGAGGGCAGCATCAACGATACGCTTCATACAATCGACCAATCATGGGACGACGTCATGCATCGAACTTTCAAGAAGAAGAACGACGAAGATATAAAAAGAAGCCGCCATTAGTGAGAGCTCCAGAAACGACTGAAGATGGTTATGTGTGTAACCGAAATATATTTCGTGTACGGGGGAATAAGGTATTCCCAAATAAAAAATTTTAACTAACAAAAACAGTATTTAAGAAATTAAAAGAGAAAAAAATAGATTTTTTTTTTTCTTTTTAATTTGCAGGTTGCAGAAGTTTGCCTAAACACACACAACAGTAAGGAAGAGGATAATTTGCTAATTAACTAAGATTTTCACTCTGGTTATGTAGATATGTGTTGGATTCTAAAGCCATAGTTATAGGCATTGCCAATACATGTTAAAAAATACTGATTGACTAACTAACATATCACAAAAATATTTAAAGCCAGAAGCATAAAATAAAGAGAGCATCTTTCCAAAATTGCTTTGTGAATGTGTGTAAGAGGATGGAAGGGAGTTCAAGAAAGTTTTGATTTATTTGGGATATGCCCTTCAAGAAAAACCTTAACTAATATTATAAATGCGAAAGTGAGTTTGTTTGTTTGTTTATGACGCTTTCATGCCTATACCGCTGAATAAATTATGATGAATTTTGGTTTTAGATGGGACCCTGGAGAAGGTTATAGGCTACTTAGAATTTTAGATTTTTAATTACTTCTTTAATTATTAATTAAAAACCGTTTTTACGTTGCCATGCTTGGCGAGTTTCGCCCATATCAAGTGATTCATGTTTTGAGCTAACAAGAATGCTATTACTTCAATGAAGAAGCATGTGCATCTGAAAAACATTAAATAATACGGAAATTATGCCAGTTTTATGCCAAATCTATCTATCTGTAATAATAAAAATGAATGTTCTCCAGACAAATCTACAGAAAGCAGAGCTTTGAAAATTTGAGCATGACTGGGGCCATGACTTCAGTAAAGTGTACCTGCGGCACAGAAATTTTAATTACTTTTCTAACTATTAATTAAAAACTGTTTTATCGCCCGCACAAAATGATTTATGCTTTTGAAATAAAGCAGAAATTCTATTTGCAAAATCACATGCATTTGGAAAACATAAATAAGTATGGAAATTATAATGATTTTACGCCAAATTAAAAAGCATAAAAAAGAAAAGTGTACTTACGTATTATCCCGGTGGTCCGCCAAGACGAGCGATTATTTGCAGAGATAAATGCCGGGCACATGAAATTATTAATGGTATTGAATACGATTGGCAACTCATTTGATGAAAAAACAGTTTGGCAGGAATGACCGCCGGGATAATACGTAAGTACCAAGAAAAGTCCAGATGTGTTTCTTAAAGTTCGTAAATTTCCTAATCCTACCAATAATATAAATGTGTACATTTATGTGTTTGGATGTTTTTGACTGAATCGCACAAAAATGGTTGGGAAAATTTGTAATGAAGATAGCTTATTAACATACAGGCAACCTTTCAAGCATATAGCATAAATAATTCTTTTACAAAGACACTCAAAATAATGCTAATGCATTGCGCTCTAGGGAAATTTTGCAGCTACTAAACCGATTTTAAAACTTTTTTCATTGATTGAAAGTCCTAGGCCTATATGAGTAATTCCTCTGTGTGGAATTTTCCAAGGGATCCTAGCCCGTATTTTCATGAGGTTTTGGAAAAAAAACACTGAAAACTGCAAGTGGCTAGGTCGACAGCGCGACTGGGGTTTGAACCTGGCACCTCCCGCCTTCCAGTTTTGAGAGTAGAACCTCTTAGACACTGGGGGGACCCTGAGTGTTATAGGCTACCTTTTATGCATATATCACAAATAGTTCTTTTACATGGATACTCATAAGAATTACATTACGCTCTATGTGTATCTCAGTAAATACTGAACCGATTCCAAAACTTTTTTCACTGATAGTAAGCTACACTATTCTCGAGTATTATAGGCTAAAATTCATGCATGTAGTGCAAATAGTGCCTTTAAGGAACAATCAAAATAATTCTAATACATTATGCTCTATGGGCATCTCTTTAACTACAGAACCGATTCTAAAACTTTTTCGCTAATAGAAAGCTTCACTATTCCTGATTAACATAGGCTAAAATTCATGCATATAGCATAAATATTTCTTTTACAAGAACACTCAAAACAGTTCGCAAATGCTGTCGTAACTGTCTCTATTGGCCAAATGCCTGAAAAAAATCTAAATTTAGTAATTCTGCATACTCTCTTATTTTAAATGAAGTATACTACCATGCATTATACTTCATTTAAAATAAGTAAAAAGCAAATAATATTTAAATGCGGTTTCTTTAGTCACAAACATATTTGTTATTCACACATGCTTAGTTTCTCTCGGGACCTAATTCTAAAGCCGACGCGGACGAAGTCGTGGGTAGCCGCTAGTAAATAAATAAAAGAAACATTACCTGCAATCTACAAAATTTGAGCAATGGAAGGTAGAGATAGGTAATTTTTTTTTTTTTTTTTTTTTTTGGGGGGGGGGGGGGTTAGCACCATTTAAAGAATTTTGCTATTTATTCAAAGCGTATAACAAAATATATTTGAGATTGTTTTAAACCGATTTTCTAATTTAAGAGTTAAATGGTAACTTTTTTCAATTTCTATCAAAAGTTCTAAATTGTAGATACTATTCAATATGTAAATCTAATGCAACACACATTATCGCTAGATTGATGTTTTTTTATAAAAAATTATTTATTGCAAAATGTATATAAATTGCTGATGTTCTCTTAATTTTCTTTAACTGCATCAGGAATTACTTACAAAATTTTTAATTAGATAGCCATTATTATATTTTAATATACATATCACTTTTCAACAAAATACACCCTTTTGTTAATCTTGACTTCTGAATGCACTGTACAGACGGTATTCACGAAACATTCTACCAGCTGGTTACAGCCCAATCAACACATGTACTGCGAGGTTCTAATCTGTTAACAAACATGTCAGACTACAGCACTGTTGCAGACGGAAGATATTGAAATTTTATAATTTATTGATAGACTAGCTGAAGTACCCGCTCTTCGCAAGGGAATGAATGGACTTTTTGATATTACGATTTGTTGTGATTACTATTTATTGTAATAAAGAGATATAGCAAAATGAATATCGCATTAGATTGTGTTCAATAATCATGCATACCGAATTTCAAGACAATCGTTTGTACGGTGCAGAAGGCGATGCGGCATAGCGCAATCTAGTGGTGAGTTTTAGCAAAACAGATACGGCGAAAATATTCTTCGCATTCCGATATCGATGTATACGAATTTTCATGACTATCAGCTGGACAGTCCAGAAGTTCATGTGTTGACGCGACATCTAGTGGCAAGTTATAGGAAAATGGATAGCGGCAAACTCTTCCCTAGTGTTCAAATATCTATGTATACCTATTTTCATAGCGACCAGTTGCACAATCAATAAGTGATTCACTGCAGTGCCATCTAGTGGGTAATTAAATTAATGATTTGCTACAGCGCCGTCAAGTGGCGAATTATAGCAAAATGGATAACACCACAATATTTTCATTGTTCAAATAGCTATGTATACTGATTTTCATAGCGACCATTTGAATGGTCAAGAATTTGGCCTGATGCAGTGTCATCTAGTGGAGAGTTAAAATAACAATGGATTGCAGTGCCATCTAGTGGTGAGTAACATCAAAAGGAACACAGAATATATTCTTCGTGCTCAAATGTGTAAGTATAAAAAAATTTATGTCGAACGGTATAGAAGTTGATGCGTTGCAGAGCCATTTAGCAGCAAATTACAACAAACTGGATAGTGAAAAATATTCTCCGTGTTCAAATATCCACGTGTACCAAATTTCATCGAAATCAGTTGGACAAAAGTCACATAGCAAATGGCTAAACGGAATACAATTCGACAATCTGCTGCGCCACCTAGTGGCAAGTTAGAGGAAAACGGATAGCATAAAAACCTTCTCCATGATAATAAACTTAAGTGAACCAAATTTCATGGTGATCAGTCAAAGGGTGCTGGAGTTTTTCAACCTCAGACACACATACCAACATTCATTTTTAGCCATAACCAGTGTTATGTATACCAGTCTCAAATAAAATCCAGTTTCAAATCTAAGCCTAATCTTTCAAATCTAAGTGCCAACATACGCCAGTTTGTTGAGAGTTTTTTCAAGGAATCATTCGAAGCATTGACTTAGCAGCAATTAAAATGGGAAATGGTTCGACTGCCAAAACGTAAAGCAGGCATTTATTTGAAAAGTGGAATCCCTTAATACAGCCACATTTTAAAAATTATCAGCTATAATGTGTTTTATTCATCGTTAACTCTGATGTACTAAATGCGAAGATTTCAATTTTTCTGAAATTTGGTGGAATTCCCCAATTTAAATCAATGTATTCAATTGGCGAGAATTCTGAAGATAGATCGCTTGAAATCCCTTAATAACTGCATTATTTCTGCACGGATTATTAAAATTCGACGCTGTATTCTAATAAAACCTATGCACTTGTTTTCAAAAATGCTATTTCCTTAAGCTTTCAGTAAATTGCGCCAAGCCTAAAACTGTGCAAACCGAACTCACTTTCTCAAAATCAGCCATTTTATTTTTTGCCAAACTAAAAAATTTTACATATTAACCTCGGAAATCTTCAATTCTTATTGTTTTGCATATAAAACATTTCATTTCTGCTCTGATTTCGAATGCACATGATATAATTAAAAAATAAAATAAAATAAAAAACTTACAAATATAAACTAACAAAAAAAATCATTATTATTCTTTTATTTTTACTTTAAGAATTTAAAACATTTTATTCGGTAAAATCGCCATACACGGCATCCACGATGCTTATTTCACACTTTTTCCACTACATGGGTTACAATTACGGAAAGCTTTCTGCATGGAGAACACAAAAAATCTCTTAAATTCCAGGAACGGGTGGCCTTTCAACGTTTTAAAGTGGACTATCATTTATTCTATATTATTTTACATATCAGTGCAAAATTTCAGGCTGATAGGTCCATTTTTGTGAATTTGTATACTGGACAAATCCACAAGACAAACAGAATTTCATTTTTATTTATAAGGATTTTCAAAATTTATGTGTGTGGAGAAAATAAATGACTTAGAAGGCGTGGATGACACAGATTTTCTAATACATAATTACCATCAAAGTAAGTAAACGGTAGAAACATGAAAAGAAGGAAATGTTTAAAATTTATTGTGCAAGCACTCATGAAATTATGGCGTTGCGGTAAAGTGAGTGGATGGGAAGCTATAGATCCAGAGTTCTGTCCTCGCTACAGTCGCCTAAATTTTTCTTCTTGCTCTTTCTCTCTCCCTATTTTTTTTTTTTTTTTTTTTTTTTTTTTTACATATCTTAAAACACATAAAAATATCTAAATTATTTTGTTTCGTTTTCTTAAAATATATATTTTACCATGAAAATAATGATATAATTTATTATGTAAGTGTAATTATGAAATCTAATACAGGTGTCTTTACTGAGGGGAGGAGGGGGGAAGAACAACTAGTTTTTGCTTAGATAATTTCAATGACATCCATTCTCAAGTTCCATTAAATACTGAAGAAATAATAAACACCCGAAATCTTATTCCTGTATGTGCGTTTTAACAAATTCTTTTACTTTTATTTCACTCAAAATCTATTTATATAAGCTATTTGACTAACAAAAACAGGAATGCATTTTCCCCCAAAGTTCATAAACAGCATTTTTTTTCTTTTTACATTGTGAAACAGTGAAAATATTATATTTAAAATTAACACTGAACTTCCAAAAATATGATCTCTTTATTTCTAAAGAAGTCAGGCCTACTGGGAAGTACTTCACCATTTTAATTCGGTGCATAAATTCAACATTATACAACAATATCATCAAAATCAATAATGATCCTAACCCTGTCAGAAAAAAAGTACTACTCTTAATTTTACTTTTTTCCCCATCAAGATCATTGCAAAATTTAATAATCAAAGCCATGTGAATTAGCAGTGGTTAGCTGGGATGGAATAGGTTTCTTTAATTAGTCGTATCATGTTAGTTGTATTCCGTATTACCAAAAACAAGGCCGTAGCTCCTGGGTGAGGGGATCATAAGGGTTTGTTTCCTGCACCCCCCTTGAAATTTTAGGGAATGCATTCATAGTTTTTTATTTGCATTGATTCTGGCAATCAACTATAGGTAAAAAAAAATTTAGCGCTACATAAACTTATGATTATAAAATGCATAAAAAAAATTTACACTCCTGCTTATTTTGAACTATTTTGTTCAGATTATTTTCCCGAATCCCCTTAAAGAAAGCATGTCGAGCTCGCAAACCCCTGGGGGGAATCAAGGGTCAGCAATCAACCGGTTGGATAGCCAGTGCCCTAAGACAATCACAGACAAGCTTACATAGTAGGACATGTCTTCTTGTGATCACATGCAGATCAGGAAATCAATGGTTTTAAAAAGTTGGTGAATACCATTTTGAGGAAATCGGTATGTGATCAGCCTATAACGATCAAAGGCTGATTTTATGATCGACCTGTTACACACTGTTGCGCAAATATGGCTGAGAATATTGCACAAGCAGAAAAGAAAAACTCAAATTAACAGCTATTTAACACTTAAAAAAGGATTTGTTTTTATTTTAGTATTACAATATGTACAGGTATGACAAGATATTTAAGTGATCCACTCAAAACGGCTGCAACTGATTCAAGTTCATTAGTCTCTAGTTTCAGTTTTGTGCAGCAAAGAAGTGTTCATAAACATTCAAACAATGGACAGAATATATTTGAAATCTATCACTTTGGGTTACAAGGATTACACAGGTCTCTCTTGATTATCATTGTTTTGATCTGCAGCTGAGGCATTACCCTCAGCCCCAGAATAGAACCTTTGAAGCCTTCGGCGACGCACTTCGTCTGTAGTTGTTGTTGAACTCTGCAAATGATCTGTTGTAATGTGACCTGGAAATAAAATGTGTAATATAGTTAAAGTTTCCATTAAAGCTGAGGGAAAAAAAAGATTACTTCCTTTTGGAACTAAGGTCAAGTGACAAACTGACACATTCTTTCCCACCATCAGATAAAAATATGCTTATCGTATAAAAAACAACCATTTGTATCTTTACAACTCTTATAAAAATTATAAATTAAATGCAACAATTAAAAAATGAAATATTCTAATTTAATGAGTAATTTAATATAAAGAATGAAAAAAAAAATGTGGAAACGCATTAAAAATGGATTAGAGGCAGAGTCGACTAATAAAATCAATCTGCAACTAAATTATATTACCTTTTTTTAAAAAAAAAAAAAATTGTTAAACAGCTGCAAGTCTTGAATCAGAATTTCTCAAACTGTCATAACAAAATTCAATGTCCCATACTAATTTACGCTTTTCTGACAGTTCATCGGGAGATTCTTAGGAGATGTTATATCAGATTTTAAGCATTTCTTTGAATTCTTCATTGCTAACCATTTTGCTCTTTAGTGGTGTGAAGGGGATGTATTGCACACAAGTTGATACTCAATTTGTGAAACAAAATTCCTGACTTTTCTTGATACTGTTTTCATACAATTCCAGACTATTTGGTTACTCTGTATATTAAAATTTGAATTTAGTTCAGTCCATCAAAATATGTCCTACTCCCACAAAATTATTACTTTCATACTTTACTGCATCAAAACAGCCAACAAATATCAAAATATTTAAAAACCTTTTAAAATTTCAAGTTAATAATGAAATTAATTTTTACTACATTTTAAAGCTGTCTTTTTAAATAAACAACAAGTGTCGAATGACTCTTGAACAGTCCTAATAAACCCATTACGCGAGACTAAAACAATTTTAAATGCCTCTTAAACTGCACTGAATACTCTTACAAATGTGTTATAAAATTTTCTTAAACTCAGAATGTATTTCAAAATTTTTGAGAGAGCAACCCATTTATCAAATTAATGAGAGTTCCACCTCTCGTATTTATGGCTCAAAAGGGTGCCTAGTATAGCTCGAGAAAAGATATAAACAGTTAAATTAAGGCAAATTTAAATATAAGTACAATTGTTCTTTATGTTTCCGACTCTTTTTTCAAAACAAAATTTTGGGCCTTTAGGATTTTATATGGTTTTTTCGAAGAAAAATTAAGGACTTTTTGTGCATGTTCAAATTTTGTGAAAATAAACATACATATGTATGCTTCAATTTCTTACCAATACCTTCTTACACTATATATATATTAAGACAATCTAATTTTTCGACTTTGATCTTTATAGTCACCCTCGAATCAGAACTGAATAGGTAAGTGATTAGGTACCTTTATTTACAATTAAATGAAATAGAAGTCTAAATTTTATTTCAAGAACTGTCACTACTGCTGAAGACTGGCCACTATATGCTAATAGTATTACAGTGGAGGGGAGAGGACATCTTTCTAAGGCTATCTTTACTGAATATCCCACCAAACAGTCTAAAACTGCCATGAAATCAGAAATACACAAATTTTCTCACAGAGCAATCAGTGGAAGTTTCAAGCCAATCAGTGGAATCACTCTTTATATTGGAATTTCTTAGCAATATTTCACATCTGTATGATAACTGCCATCTGACATTGACCCTATTACGTTAATGGAATAGCTTTCGTTATTCTGATTGGCTGAAGAAATAAGTTCTTGCAAATTTTTTTCTTATATCAATAAAGAAAAATTAGTAAATTTAGAATGATAAAATTTAGGCTTTCTTAAGAACTTTTCCAGGCTAGTAAGAACTCTTTGCTAGAAAAATTACTTTAAGCTATTTAAGAAAATGTTACAGTGAAACCTGTATAAGTTGACCACGTATGGTGCAAGAGTTTTCTGGTCAACACAGACCGGTGGCCAACTCATACAACTCTTAGGCTTGTATGAGGCATGTTTGGTTAAGTGTGAAAGGGCTCAACTTAGACAGGTGGTCACCTTACAAAGGTGTTCGTAGGTTTCAATGTATTTCTGATAATGTTCACAATTCAACTCTTCATTCATGAGAGCAAAATTGCCCCTTAAAAATGCTCCATGATGCTGACAACATCCACTGTATATTTCTGCTTACTATAATAACAGTGCATCTCTATATAAAAAGCATTTTTCATTTTTCTTTTTTTAAATATATAAGCCAAAAATACTAACCTCCATTCATGGTTGGCACATTTTCAGATTTTGAAGGATTTGACATGTTAGCAGCACCTTGGTTTGCAGGACTTGCATTCACAGTTCTGTAAATACATTAAAAAGCATGGAATTTAAAGATTTAAAATTTCATACTTCTTTATGTAAAAAAGCTTCAAAAAGAGATAACTTGGAATCGGTGCAGAAAAAATTTGGGTCCATTTTTGTCCCCTTTACAAAACTGCAATCAATTTAGGCCCCCCTTTGCAAAAATAGATATGAATGAAACCACCTTTCATTGGAATTTAACCCAATATTTTAATTTGTTTTGTAAATTATTTTAACAGATAATGACTTTTACAAAAATTGGTGTGAAAATTCACAAAAATAGATGTTGAAATTCACAAAACAGTTTTCACAAAAATGGAATGCTAGAAAAAATTCCTGCATCGATCCCTGCTTAGTAACACCCTCAGGTGTAACATACTGTATTAACAACAGACTAACTATTCCTGATTATGAAAACCTTTATCAGATGTAATCTGTATGTTCCCAGCAGCAAAGATTTTCCTTCTATGCTGAAAGTTACATCTTAACATTTTCAACCAACTCTGTGTTGATTAAATGCTTTTGATTTTTAGAAACAATGCTGTACATATATTTTTCAAGCTAAACAGTTTAGTTTTAAATTCCCTTCTCCTCAACTATGTTATTTACAATACTTCTTGCCAGCACTAATCAACACTCCCCTCAAAAAGCTAGAACTAATTTATTTTTAAGTTCATACCATTTTCAGTTCTTTTCTTTGAAACATGGCTTTTCAACTGCAAGCTTTAACCAATGAAGAAATTTGTAAACTTTTGAAAGGACTAAGTGATGAAAATGAAGAAACATAAAACACTGTTTTTCACTTTGAAAATTCAATACAGAATGAAACAAAGGAAAACTCCTTTACAGATCTTATTTTAAGAAGGAATAAAAAAGCTATATAAATACCACTTAGACTTTAAAAAAAAGTGCATCATGACAGGTGGCCTATATCATCCATTCTTTATAAAATCATCCCCCTTTTTTGTGGGGAGGGGGCATACACTTGCATAAAACATCAAAATAAACTGCACAAACATTCTCTTTCTATAACCTGAGAAAGGAATAAAAAAGAAAACCTCAAAGGTTTGAAAGAGGATAACATTCCGCTTAAAATGTTCTTGTTGAAAATATTAACACAGTGTATGCTCATAAATGTGATGGGAATGATATTGTTCCATCGGAGATATTAAAAGGGGAAAAAAATCTTTATGTCAAAGAAATGTGTAATGCCTTATTTATGAATTATTAAAACGATGAATGAAATTATTAAAACCATAAAGTAAAACAAAAACTATACCTTGGGAAAAGAATGAAATGTGATAGAATTTTTAATTGTGAAGAAACTTTTGAAGAAAATGAAGAAACTTTTTTTAAAACCTGAAAAGCATAAGTTTTGGCTATTTTTTTCTCTTTTATGAATTACAAAATAACATTAAAAAGAAATTTCTGTTTGAAGGAAAAAAAGTAGCTATACACATTCTTAAACGTGTCATAACATATGAGCAGGTTTGCTCTAGCTGAGCCACACAGAAATAGGTAAAATGTGATTGTAGGGAAGATGGGTAGAAAAGTAACACAATCTATTTACCTTAGAGATGCAACAATTGAGCTATACTGCTGCATCTGCATAACAGCACCATCCAAAAGTGTTTGAATATTTCTCAAACATCTTATCCTGGCTTCAATATTTTCTCTCTCCTGTCCCTCTAAAGCTTGCAATTCTTCAACTGATAAGGAACTCAAATCTGCAGCTGGTATAGGAGGAGGGGGTGGGAATACTAAAAATGATAAAAGAAAAGTTGTAGGAAAGAAAAATGAAAATCAAAGACTACAAACGCTTAAGACATTTAAGAGGTCTGTTATTTATACAACATTTGATGGGAAACTTTAAATTAAAGAAAAATGAATTTATTACCAAATTTAAAGTACATATATGGTTACTTTGACATAATTGTCATGGAGGGTTGGGAATTGATCGCATCAATAGACAAGCTTTTTAATACCTACAATAAAGTTTTCCCGAGACGGGCCTGAACATTGTTTCAAAGTGCATTGTTGGTTTGGACTCGTAGCTAACTTCATTTTCATGAAAGAGGTGAAAATCGCTCACTGCTAAGTCAATGACCAAAAAGAAAATGATGGCTTTCAAAGCAATAGTGATGTAAGGTGTGTGTGATTATGGCAATGCTACACGAGGGCGATCTGCCAGGGGGGGATGCCTTGGTAGGAGGACTTTCTAAGGGGTTCCAACGCGTATTCATGTTACATCTGGAGAAAACCTACCAAAACTCCAGACCGTTAGATCGACAGCCGCGTGGTGGGACCCGAACCCAGAAATACAAGATCTTATTGGATTCCATCAGCCACTGACTACTGCCAAGTGATTTCCATATGATTGCTGAACTCAAGAACTGGCTAGGAGGCAAAAGTTTCCAGACAACTGAAAATTTGTAAAACAAATGTTCAGGTCCATCTTGCATCAATGATGACAAAATTTTTTGAAGAGAGCATCAGAAATCTAGTCTACTATGGCAGTTATATCAAAAAGTAACTATATATGGAGCTAACTTTTAATAATAAATTCATTTATATTTAGTACGAACTGGAGGCTGAATACAAGAACAACCCTCCTATAATAAAATATTTCCAGAATAAAAAAGAATTTTAAGATAAACAACTGACTCATTTTGCTATACAAAAATGATACTAGTCAACATACATTTCTCTGGAAACTTGCAATAAAAATCATTTAATATACAATAAGATAAAAAATCTGGAGTGACTCCACTCGACTTTCCGAACACTTATGATTAAGATCATTAACCAAGCATTTCAATCAATTTTAATCGATGAATAATTCAAACATATATACCCAATTTGAGGTCAATCGAATGTACCATTTAAACGCTAGCACACTTTCAAGAATTTCCCCCCCATATGCCATAATGTAAAAGAAATCTTTGTCGTAGCCCTGTAGAAAAACTATAAGTCCTATACATACCAAAATCAATACCGGTCTTGAGATGGTGGTTTATGACATATATACCCAATTTGAGCTCAATCGAATGCCCCATTTAGGAGTTATCGTGTTCACTCACATACACACACACATACATACATCTCGTAAAAATAGCATAAATGAATTCAGAACACCTCAAAATGTGTAAATACACCAAAATCTCGAATTTTTTCATGATTACAATACTTTCCTTACACGGAACATGTTCGGAAAGAAATAAATGACACATTGAAATTATAAGAGGGTGTTTGGCCCTAGCATGGGCTGCTTTTCCAGTTTTATTTAATAAGATAATATAACTTAAAATACACAGATATTAAATTGTTTCATATAATGCTTACAAAATGGCATGCAAGGAAAAGGTGGCATGAACACAGGATTTGTGGTGGTGCCTGTTGTTTGTGAGCTACTGGTGCTTGGAGTTGCAGAGCCAGATGAAGTATCAGGTACATTGTTTTGGCTTCCACCTTAAAAAAATAAAATAAAAATGCAATTACATGCAAAAGGCATAAGTTTTTTAAAATGTTTTTAAGTACACATTCATTACGGTTTTTCATTATAAAATAACCCAAGAACACAGAATATGGCACAGCAAAAGAAATATATATCCAAAATGTTAAAAGTAATTTCAACTTTTCTCTTACATCAGACAATAAAATCTATCCTGTAACTTTAAAAAGTTAACACTAACAAAAATACATAGATATTTCAAAAAATTTAGGCCATATATGTTCCCATTAAAAATCTGCTGAATGCGATCTCATTTACTTTTCTCTCTCCTAACAAATGGGAGAGGGAGGAGGGGAAAGCTGACTAGTTATATACCTGCCAACAACTAGGGTACAAAAAACCTTAGTTTCACATAATTATAATGCTTAAAAATAATTTTTAAATACAAATACTACTTGCACAATGTATTAGTTCAGCAGTTTTGACAACTATTGATGGCTTAAATCCAGTTATAGTGTTAAATTAAGAACTCTTCCTTCCCTACTTCTCATAGACTATTTAAAAGTACTTTACTGCTAAGTTGAGACATAAGCATATCGTCGGGCAGAGGGGGGGGGGGGGGGGGCGTGTGCCCCCCGGAACTTTGTTTGGAAAACCATTCATTCCAAAACCTTTTTTTTTTTTTTTTTTAACTTAAAGAAACATACCTATTTTTACTTTAGAATATGCTATGTGCGCGCTCCCCCACGCACACTTCCAAAAAAAAAAAAAAAAAACCTTGCGTTTGCGTGATGCTAACGCCTATGATTTAGGAAGCCAAATAAGAACCTACGATTTAATATAAACAATGTTTTCAATTTAGAAAGAGGAACATTATTAAATAAATAAACGACTGTTTGGAAGGTCTAGGTCAACGGCAGAGGAGGGAGAGAGAGAGAAATTCATTTCTTTTAAAGTAAACATTTCTTTCCTCTTCCACCGGACGGGCCAGCTGTTATGCTGACAATGCATAATGCATGCATTGGAGAATAATTGTTTGTTTTAAGCTTGGCATGTTGTGGGATTTATCTGATGCCTCAAAATTAATTCACTACGAAAGCAATTAAAAAAAAATGCAGATTGTAGAAAAGTCTTAATTGTGATTTTCTTTGTTTATTTCCGCAGCGTTAATGCGGTTTATGATATCCAAATGATTGCTTTCCATAACTGAGGACAGAAAAACCGCAAAAACGGATCAAACCACAACATGTAATAAAATTCAGCGCTTCCGTCCGCTTATCGAAAGGAACAAACTTCGCGGAGAGGTCTTTCGACTTTTGATCTCCTCATTGAATATTCCCATACTTCTTCGATGCGCGCATGCTTAGCAAGTTGCAGCGCTTCCATTGGCTTGGAGGAGTGGATCATAAAGGCTTCTCCTTGGATTCCAATCCTGCAAGATTTTTGAATACGCAATATAAAACATTGTGCAGTTTTTAGTTGTGTTGTGTTGTGTTGATTACTGCTGTAACTGGAGATGTATGATTCAGGGCTTCGTCAAGTGCCAAATTCATGTTAAAATTTCTAACACAGATACTTCTGTTTAAGTTCCAATTATTGCAGAATTTGAAAAGTCACTCAGACTGCAAAGCTAATTTCAAAATTCAGAGTTAGTAATTGATAAGACTGAGGTTTCTAACCTTCTTTCTCCAATTAAATTGGAAAGCTTTCTAATGGTTTAGGCTACAGGCAATGGAAAGGAACAATAAAATTTCCCAGATTAGCAGTTGGATTTTCCAGGTTTCTAGAGAATAAACCAAATTTTCTCAAAAATTCCCCCCAAAGAGTATAAATAATGTTTCAATCTTTGCCTGAACCAATCTGCTAGATTCATAATTTTAATCAGCAAAACCCTATGTTGTAAGTGTTGTGTTTTAAAGCTGCTTCTTTTTAAGAAAATAGGCAACTTTCAAAAAACCTTTTAAAGAATCCAATTATACTAGAGACTTGTTAAGTTTTGAATGTATAATCAGAAACTATACGACTATACTGTCAGCACTTCTACAAATGGCTGACCTATAAGTGTTATAAATCATATAGGAAAAAAACTTGTGTAGTATCTTTCAGTGTTTCCTTCCATATAGAGTGCTTTAAAAAATTTTGGATGGAAATTTATGTGCCTTAAAATTATTTCTGAACATTACATAGGGCATACATTTACTTATCATATAAGTGCATGACACAGTTTGCAAATAAGCAATATTAATTTTTTCAAGTCTTTAATAACATTGCATTAAAGTAATTAAAAAACTTTGTAAAAAACACACATAAGATGTTATAGGTAAGAGGATACGCACGCTTCAGCCAAAAATTGTTTTGGCCTTCATCAGTCCAAGCCCTTCGTCGCAAGCAACACAGGGAACTGAAAAGAGATAAACAAGCAAGATGTTGCCACAAGGGGCAAAGAAAAGTCGAACAAAACCACGGAGAGGGGAGAAAAAAATATAAATAAAATATGGGAAAGGAAAGAAGCACAAAAATACAGAAATAAAAAAGGAATAAATAAATAAATAAATAAAATAATAATAATAAAAGGAACACACGAATACAAACACACACACAAAAAAGAGAAAACAGAACAAAACAAAATAACAAAAAACAAATAGAACACAATTTTTTTTTATTAAAAACCACGAACAGGACAGCACAAAATATATAATTCTTTTTTTTTTTTTTTTTTTTTTTTTTAATAAAAACGTAAAGGAAGACAGTAACACACGTACACACACATAAAAAAGGGGGGGCAAACAAAATAAAAGAAGGGGAAAGGGAACGAGAGAAAAAGAAAAAAGGGGGGGAGGAGTAGACGAAGAAAGTGAAAAGAAACTTACAACAGCAGCTTCCAAGCAGAATGAACGAAAGGAACGGAAGAACCATCGTTCACAAGACGTTCTAAGTGCTGGGTAATGGAAAAACCTTCCAAAAAATCCAGATGGGACAAAGACTGAGGAGTGCACAAAATCTTAGCCTCAGAAAACTGAAAACGATGACTGGAATTCCAACAATGTGAGGCAATAGAAGATTTGGAAAGTTCGTGCTTAGAAAAATATCTCTCATGCTCTTTGAGCCTAAATTTGAGAGCTCTTCTGGTCTGACCAATATAGCCCAAATCACAAGATCCACAAGGAATATAATAAACACCCCAACGGTTCTCAGTAGGAATAGGATCTTTAAGGGAAGAAAATTTAAGTTTATTAACAGGTTTGAAAATGACTTTGAAACCGAAATTTTTGAGAAGTTTAGAAATTTTGTAGCATAAAGGTGAAAAGAAAGGTAGTACAATTAATTCGTTGTGAAAATTAATAATCTACTTCCACCCATGCCTCGAACTCTTCAGGGGTCATATCCGAAGGAATTTCAATCTTTTCTTCAGATTTCTGGTCATCGTTTTCGCAAGATCCTGCGTAGACGAAGCAGTTTCTGATCGTTTGAGCAGAAACTCGATTCCAGGAAGCTGTTAACAGGTGCACCGCATCAAGAACGTTAGTTTTCTTGGCCAATTAAGATTTTGTGTGCACTCTATTTCATCCATTAATCGTGCCCGCATTTCGTGGCGATAATATGCTTTCAAAGCACGAATAATTCCTTGATCACAAGGCTGCAAAAGGGAAGTAGTGTTTGCGGGTAAAAAAACAACATTAATATGCTTCAGAGTGACATTTAAAACGTGTGCAGTGCAATTGTCCACAAGGAGAAGAATATCTTGTTTTAGCTTATCGTCTCACTTACGTATCCAGTCATTGAAAATGACTGTCGTCATCCAGGAATTCTTGTTGGCATAGTAGTCGACAGGAAGTTTTTTAACACCTTTAAAACAACGAGGATTCTTACTTTTCCCGATGACTAAAAGTCTCTGTTTTTCTCCAGACATAGTGACGCAAGATAAAACAGTGATATGTTCTTTTGAGACTTTAAGTAAGACTTGAGTAAGTTCATCACGATTTTTCAAAATTTTACACAATAAAGGCTGAGAAATGTTTAACTGCACTACAGCATTGCGCTGACTCATTTTTGGTAACCTGTCATAACGATAAGGAAACGTTCTCAGGAAAAAAGATCCCGTTCCGTCTATCTATCATGTGAGGGGTGTGGTTTTATGGGTTACCGTTTGTTGGCTCATTCCGACTGGTCATAAGAAAAGCCATAAATCTTTTGATTACAATGCCCAGCAAGTGAAAACGGGCCAGAAAGTGGTTATCTGACAACCACTGACCACCAGCAGGATATGCGTGGAGGGGGGAATTCCAGGAAAGTGTAATTCCTCACTCCTTTGTTCATTTCCCATTTCCCTAGGTGGAAGAGGGAGAATTCTGGGAAATTCAAACAACAGCGAAGGGAAAGAAAAGAATGGGTTCCTTCTGAATACATTGTGAATATTCCTTTGCCAGTTAAAATGAGGTTCGAAAACTGATAACATTAACCGATGTAATGATCACATAAAGCGATAATTTTAACATACAAATGAATAGAGAAAATCGGGACCAAGTGATTTCGATAACAATAAGCGATTGATAACATTAACCGCGATCACATTAAGCAGAGTCCACTGTATTAGTAGAAGTATTAGTCTTATTAAATTTAGAAACAGCTTTATCAATAATAGAGGTTCTAAAACCACGAGAAACAGCTAAGGATTTTAAGTAACTAATTTCATTATTAAGAGATGAAGAATCAGAGCAAATTTTGATAGCACGAAACACATAAGTGTAAAAAGCAGAAAGTTTTTGCTGGTAAGGATCATTAGATAGGGCATGAGGAGGTAAAGATATAGAAAAGGGTTTGCGGAAAACAGAAGTAGAGAAACCGTCAGGATTCCTAGAAACAAGAACATCCAAAAAAGGTAAAGAATTGTTGCACTCCTCTTCTAGAGTAAATTGGATACATGGATCAACAGAATTAACAATCAAAAGTAAATTAGAAATATCACAATTGGAATCCACTAGAACAAAAGTATCGTCAACATATCTGACCCAGCACGGAAAATTAAAGACCTTGAAGAGCTTCTCTTCAAAATAATGCATATAAATATTACATAAGAGAGGAGAGAGATAATTACCCATAGCAAGATCCTCTGTTTGTTTATAGAAAGAGCCATTAAAAATGAAAGCAGTTTGTTTAATACAAACTCTTACTAAAGCTATAAACTCCTAAATCTCAATAGAAGAATAATGAAACTCGCGTAAACGCTTTTCCAAACAGTCAATCGCACCTTGGATAGGAACATTAGTAAATAAAGATTTAACATCAAGAGAAAGCATTTTACAATTAGTAGGAGAAAGAAGTTTAACTTTGTTAACGAAATCATAAGAGTTTTTAACAGTGTGGGTATTACTAGCAGTCAAAGGGGAGAGAGTATGCGAGAGGAAACGTGTAAGGTTATAAAGAAGCAGTACCAATGTTAGAAACAATGGGGCGAAAGGCAAGAGAAGGTTTATGAATTTTAGGAAGGGCATAGAAACGAGCACAGTTAGCAGTAGAACGAATAACAAAACGTTTAGTTTGAGCATTTAAGATTACAGAGGACTTCACAGTGTGTTTAATTTCAGAAAGGTGACTGTTAGTAGGATCAGAATTTAATTTAGTGTATGGACCAGTGGTTAGCATGTTATTAATACTATCAACATAAGAAGATTTATCAAGTAAAACAGTCTGGCCGCCTTTATCAGCTTTAGTAATGAGTAAATTAGGGTTAGAATTGAGTTCTTTGAGAGCAGTTTTTTGAGAACGACGAACAACATTGCATTGTTTTTCAATCTGTTCAGATATCCTATGACAACTGAAGCATTTAAAAATAAAGAGTCTTAATTAGAGAGAATAAAACTAGAGAATATCTGTAAAAACTCCAACTTTTCTCAGGTACAAACCTGCTGTTTGTTGCTGCTGAGATCCAGAAGGTGAAGGTGTTTGATCAGCTGACTGTGACGGGGGTGGAGGAGGTGGTGGTGGTGGTACTGGCTGTGGAGGTATCAAGTGGGGTAGCATAAACGGAAAAGCCCCAGGAAACGCTCCTGGCACAAAAGCTGGCCCTGGAAAATCATATCGGTAATCAGAAAATTATTTGTGGCATAACTGAAGAAAAAAAAGTTAAGTCAAAAACTCCATGTTTTATCTACAGATAAATAAATTGGGTTTTAGTTTTTTACACAATTTTCAATATTAAAAAAATGTAACATTAAATACGAATTTTACGAACTAAGATTAAAGCAAATATTATTTGGACTTCCAAGCTCTGGAATTTCTTCAATCCAAACAAAATTGAGTTTTTAAATCCAGCTATGCAACACGAACAAAAATTTAAGAGACATACTTTATTAAGCATGTTAAAAAAAATAAAAACATTTCTGGTGTATAATTCCTCAAAAAACATGTTTTATTTTTCATTTATATATATTTTCCTATTCAAGAAAAGTAAGTCCATTTTTTTAACAACTTGATTATTAGGATTTTTTTATAATTCATATAACAAAATTTCTATAATCCAAAACCTGTAAAATCGCAGTGATTCTAGATTTGAGAAGTTCTTCTGTATTCTATCAATTTATGGGTGACTAATATTAAGCGACAAACATAATTATAGCTGAAAATGAAAATGCTTTTCGTGACAAATTATTTAAAGATAAGTTTAAGCGACTTTTTCAGCTTTATAGCAGTGTTGAGTAAAAATTAATCCCACTTAACAATTTAAATTTTTTAGTTAATAATCATAATAACATAAAAAGTTGCAATAGCTGCTAAAACTTCTCAATTGTTAAATGTGGTTAAATATTAATTTCTACCTATAATTTTTTCTCATTTCTGTTCATTTTGATGCGACTAATTTAACATTTTAACTGTTATAATGATGGATTAGTCAGAGCTCTTGGAGAGAACACTTAATTAAGCATTAAAAATAAATTATTTCTTTATTCATGAACCTATAATATGTTGTAAGCAGAAAAAAATCCATAAAATTCATTTTTAAATAATCAGCTATTAAAAACATTTTTGCTTTCAGACTTTATATTACCATTGAATGAACCTAATATATAAAAGAAAAAAGCTGTAATAAAGAGATACTATTTGATATTATCTGTTAAAAGCTGCCCATGCATTTTGGCAACCCACATGAACACTGAAACAAAAAATAGCAAAACCTAAGCAGCACAATCTATGCATTTATTTCATTACATTCTTAGAAACTAATAAAACGTAAGCTGTACCAATAGTTATAACCAGAAACTGTTTAGTTAGGAATCCATGAAATTGCTTGCAATTGTAACTTGCCAAATGTCAGGCCCTAATGAAAAAAATCTCAATTTCTGAAGGAAAAAAAAAAAAAAAAAGCCAAAAAATACAGGATGTTTTAAAACTATATAGTATAATTGTAAAGGATGGTACAGGGAGCTAAAGCAAATCAAAATCCCATAGCAATGTTGTGTTGGAAAAATTGTCTTCGTATATATTTAAAATACTTATGGATTAAATCCTTAGTTTTAACTTAAAAATATTACCCAACAATACTAAATAATTTGGCTGCTTCTTCACAGCCATCCTCATGTTCTGTCCTTGTTTTCCCTGATTTTCAGCCTCTCCCTTCATCTTTTGTCAATGCATGCACGAGCCCTGTTTCTTGCTTCTTCAGATATTGCAATGGAAAAAGTGGTAAATGGTAAATGTGACTCATGCATGTGTGGAGGGATATGCTGAAAGCAGGGAAAACAAGAAGGATAGAACACCTGAGGATGGGTGTGAAGAAGCATTTAAAAGAGCTTTAGTTGTTATGTAATATTTTAAATTTTTAACTAAGGATTTGTTTTTTATGTACCTGCAATAATCACTTTAGAAGAAGTGTTGAAGTAGTAGTGAACTTTCCAACCACAAATCATTAAAACTAATGGATCTTTTAGAGGAAGCACTTGACTAAAATGGATAATTTAAGAATTCTACTTCATTTCAAGGATGAAATACTCACATTCAAGCTCACTACTTAAGAAATTTGGTTAAGAAATTAGACAAACACTTAAATATGTCTTCCAAAATGATTGTTAACAGGAACATGAAAAAGATAATTGCGCCCTCACATTGATATGCGATTCCGAATCAGTTTGGTTTCTTTAATCAACCTTTACAGTTGTGCCAAACATTTTTCATACATCCCAATATGTACTACATGCAGAATATAATATTGATTACAAAAGTTTTTTGTTGTTGTTAAATCTGGAACCTCTTTAATTACGTGCAATAATGCTGCATTAAAAAAAATAAAAAATAAAAAAGGCAATCGCACAGAAAGTTAATTTTGCTTTTGGAAAAGAGAACATACTCACAATTTCCCATATTTGCAGCCTGAGGAGGTTGCTGAGCAGCACCTGCAGCAGCTGGAACATTTTGTGCATTTGGAGGAGTAGTGACTCGTAAGACATCCATACGACATGTAGGGCAAGTTTGCTGTCTTTGGAACCATGACCGGAGACAAGAAGCATGGAAGATATGATTGCAAGGAAGCTTTTTACTACTTCCAGAACCAGACATTTCTTCACGGCAAATAATACACACA
Organism: Cheiracanthium punctorium; assembly: GCA_038373885.1. Classification (NCBI taxonomy): domain Eukaryota; kingdom Metazoa; phylum Arthropoda; class Arachnida; order Araneae; family Cheiracanthiidae; genus Cheiracanthium; species Cheiracanthium punctorium. The sequence continues at coordinate 66,599 of JAWZYV010015236.1, forward strand.
TTGTCCACTGTTGCCAGTTCTTCAGCAGTTGCATCAGGATATCTAAAAATGGTGTAAACAATGCAGAAATATATAAGCTTAAACAAAACAGACTTTCCTGCTTGTTTTGCTATAATAATACCACAAAGCAGAAAAAGAAAAACTTTATTATATAGAAAGATTGTAGAATAATTATTAATTACATTTGGTTTGCAATCTGAAACATTAAGTAAACAAAATTATAAGTGTAACCATGTTTAAGTGAAATAAAGAATTCCCAAATGCTTTTAGTATACTACACAAAATATTCATATACATTCCCCTTTTCATTTTATTAAAATATTTAAGAACATACATTTTTAAATGAGATATGAATTTGCAGGTTAAAAATAGCTTACAACACTGAGAATCAACACAAAATAAAAGTAAATCTCACAGCTGGGATAAAACCCATTGCTAATAAATTTTTACTTATTTATTAGCAATGGGTTTTATCTGTGATATTTATTTAGGCATCTGAAAATTAATGAACTTTCAGATGCCTAAATAAATATAATTCGAATAAAATAGCATACAATAAGTCGCTTGATTTATAATCATATATCTATATATTTGAAACTAAAATAAAATTTAATATTGCATGTTCAGTCACTAAATTTACTTTAATATTATGATTATACACTGATATAAGTTGCAGCATTTTGAGATCTTAGTTAACTTTATTTAAATCACTATCTACACAAAATTTCATAAAAATGTTTCAACAAAATTAGATTAGTAAAAACTTCATTTGAATTCCATTATAAAAAGAATTAACTATAATAAATTTGACTTTATAGTACAATACCTAAGATAATGGACTATATATGTTATACAGTATGTTATATATGCTATACAGCCAAACCTAGTTAATAAGTCACCTGGATAAAATGTCACTCTGCATATTACATCATCTTTTAGAAGTCCAGACTTATAATATGCTTTTCACTTATTGTACTCCGCTTATTGTATCACTGTTTTTTCAATCACTCCACTTAAGACGTCAGTTTTAAGAGTGCAATACGCAAACTCTATTCCATTCCTTTGTCAAGGTTATCTCCAGAAACACTTAATTTTTGTTCAGTAAGTCAGCATTTTTCCTTTAAAAGATTGTTTGCCTTATGAAGAAATTTTAAAAATTCTTCCAGGGCTATGTTTCGTTTCAACTTCAGTTCAATGACAAATTAAATGTGACAGACTGTACAATTAAACAGTAAGTAAAAATAAAATAATCAATGTAAAATAAGCACACATAAAAGGTACTGCTTATAAGATCGATAAGCACTTCATATGTGCGTTATTTCAGAAAGTTTTAACTCTTTTAAACATCAGTTTCTTTAGAGTGTATTTTGTTAAATAGTAAGTGCTGCATAGCACATTTTCTTACTATACTTTCCTTAATTTGTCACCTATTTTACGTTTGTTTGTGTGATTATGGCAAAGCTATGCTAGGGCGATCTGCCAAGGAGGGAGGTGCCTTGGTGGGAGGACTTTCAAAGGGGTTCTAACACATTACGTCTGGAGAAAACCTACAAAAAATCCAGACCGTTAGATCGACAGCCATGTAATGGGACCCGAACCCGGGACCTTCACACTTCGCCCATCTACCATTTTCAGTGACATAATTCTTACTCAATTAATTATATAATTTAAATAATGTAAATCAATTATAGGCGTATTTATTATATAAACATTTTAAATTTCATTTTATATTTAATATAAACACCATTTAAGAAGTCACTCTCCTTAGTAAGGCATTTTTAAATGGCTGCGAGAGTGACGTACTAACGAGGTTTGACTGTATACCTAATTTTTTACTTGGAAGAAAGAAACTGCAATAATGAAAAATATGTTTCATTTTCTCTCCCATACAAATGATTACATTGAAATGATCCATGTATCTTTGAAGGTATGGAAGTGCAGGTGGGGTGGGAATAAACTACATTAACTCAAAATTGAAAAGATAAGAGATAACTAAAGTTAAAAGTTAACAATAGAGTATAATTTTTAATGATTAATACACTTGAATGGCAAACACAGCTACAATTGTGAAAATCAAGAATATTAAAATAATTTTAGGCATTGAATTGAAAAATGCAGCACTTAGAAATAAACTTACAGAGTATTCATATTTCTTATAGCTCTTCGAGACATAATTACATCATTTATGGCTTTCTTGAACGCTCTAAAAAATAAAATAATATTTCTTAACAGAATATGAACTATGCACGATAATAAAAAATGAATTTTGTTATGCCCTATTTCTTTCCCATTACATTCAGTAACTTAAAACAAGTTTGTTAAACATTTTAGATTAAAAAAAAAAAAGATTAAGCAGACCCATAAAAACATTAAAAAAATATTTTTTAAGTAAGTAATTAAATCAAAAATACATTTGAGGCACAGAATGAGAGGGGGGGGAATAAAGACATTTCTAGTTCAAATAGAAATCTTGCCAAAAGAAAGAAGACTTATTAAAGGATGAAGATTCCTATGACTGCATGTATTAAAAGAATCTTGTCTTAGGAATGAGTTGATCAACAAATTAAAACAATTCAAGTTTCAAAAAACTTAATGGTGGGTGTTTCAACTTTTCTTTGAATTCAGGGAACCAGAAAAATAAATTTCACTCACAAATTTTTATTTTCATTAATAGCAATGATTAAAAATAGGCTTTCTAAAGAACAAAGTTAAATAAAAATATTGAAAATATTAATAAACAATAAACACAAGTTAACCCCTTAAGAAGGACCATTTTCATCTAGTAAAAATATACTAATAGCAATTTCAATCACTAAAGCATTTTTTTCTAAAATTTATCCAGCTTAATCAATAAAATAAATTTTTAGCTTTTTCTATTTATGGTAGAAAGTACACTCCCACGCATACATGCTTATTGATTTATAATAAACTGTATAAATTGCATCTATAGCCACAAATATAATCAGATTTAAAAATATATAATAAATGAAGATTTGTGTCCAGAAAAAGAATGGTTTTCACATGTGGGGTTGTTTCGCATCTAAGGCTAACTTTCATTGTTAAAACGACATGGGGTCAAGCCATTTATTAATTTTGTTACTGTTTCAGAAGTTCATACATTCAGAGTTCCAACAGAAATCAAAGTACTTATTTACTTGACTACCATGTTACTTTTCTTAAGACTATATTAGAGACTCTGTCAATGTCTTGTGCCTGTTTTGGTTGTGTTTCCATTATTTTTACCTTTAACATTTTAAAGTTTTCATTTATAGTAATCCATATGAAAAATGCCCTCAAAATTTACTGATAATCTTAAAAACTAAAGTAATCTGAAGAAGATACAGTACATTTATCTTTTGGTTATTTATTTAGTAAAACCTCAGTTAGCCAAGTTGTTTAACATAGTGCAGTACTTAATAATTACTGTATTTCTAATTTCAAATTACAGCAGTAACAGCTTTTTTCAGACATTTAAAACTCTCATAGCTTTCATTAACAAATATTTTTTGCTTATAGTCCAATTAATAGCATACATTTGTCATCTTTAGTATATTAATTAACATCTTTTTTAAAAATCAAAAACTTACCTTAAACTCAGATACATAGGTCGAATTGCAAAAAGAGGGAAAGTATGAATTTTAATCATTATTGTCATAAACAACAAATATAAAATAACCTTGAACAATCCTATAAAAAGAATATTACTTATTAATTTTTACTTTAATGCACATCATATAAACAGATATAATTACACTTTGCAAATATTACTACTTTGAACATGTATTAAAATAAAAAAGTTTCCATGGCCATCAAAACATTAAATCAAAACAAAAGAAAATATAATAAATCAGTCCCAACAAATTTTAATGACTGAAATATTTTTACAAAAAATTAAGAAAATTCTAGAAATTTATTACTTAACATAGAATTAAGTTTTAAGATGGATAACTTAAACTCCCTATGAAAAGCATTTAATCTGAATCATTTTGAATAATTAGGCAAATCATTTATTAAGAGGAAGAACCACACCAATCGTTGAGATTACATGGTCTTTTTGAACAATGCAAGTAGGAAAAGAACCATTTTTGTACATGAATAGTGTTGGACATTGTTTAAATCAGTAAAAAATCTCCTCACCCCCGTGCCCACTTAAAAAAAATATTAGTCTTTAATTTTGAATACTTTTTAAAAATTCTTTTCTTTTCTTTTTATGCAATGCCATTTTATAAATAAAGATAGATTGGTGGCAAAATGATGTTAGCAGGCTTTAAAATAGATATGCATGAAAAACAACAAAGGAAATATATTTAGAAAAAAAATTACATCATATTCATCCTATACAAAAATGATACATGAAGTCTTAGTATGATTGTACCTCAAAACAAAATACTTCATTACAACATCATGGCATCATTTCATTACAACATATAATTAATATTACTTAGAAAGATAATTGTTTCCAATAATTAAAATTTTTTTCAATAATTAAAAATTTACATGTATACATGTCCACACATGCAGTTCCTCCTCTCCCCATTCAAAAAGAAAGCTTATTATTAAATTTCTGTTGACAATGGCTAGCCATGATTATACTACAATAAAAACTATTAATAAAGCACAAGAAACTTCAACATACCCATGACAAGTTCACTATATAGCAAAAATACTGCTTTGTTTTCCCAAGGATTTTCACTCTGGAGATCATAGGAATGGAGCATATACTTCAAAAATATATTAACGACAACACTCAACAGAATAGCATACTGAAAAGGGGGTGGAAAAATAAATCAATAAAGATTACAAATGTGAAAATTCTATTCTTTATATTTCATAAATTATTAATACTCACTTCAAATCCGAATACTAACTGCACTGAAGCTCCTTTGGTGACTGTACTGTGGTAGGCAAGATTCACAAAAAAGAAATCTAATATACTCAACAGCAAAAGAAGAGCTACGAAAGGTTCAAACAAATGGAACATTATTTCAGGTGTAACTTAAGCAGCATTAAAATAGTCTGTACATAGTACATTATTATGAATTGTTCATTTGAAACAACTTCCCATGCTTTGAAAACACATTAATTATTTATTAACATTTGTGAATCAGTGATGGAATTTGCTCTGCAATATACACATTACAATAAAACTATGCATAGAACTTTATACAATTTAGGAATACATTATTCAAGTACTTTTGAATGTTATTAATTATTAATCTAACACACAACATAAATCTGGTCCTTTCACCAATGTGATTGTGCTCTCACTCACAGATTAAAAAAACAAAAATTACAGTAATGTAATTATAATAATAGTGTGTAAATGATTTAAATTATTGATAATGACTTAATCAAGTGATTACAAAAACTGTTTTAAATCACTAATTTTAATCCCTCTTAAACATCTACATCTAACTAGTTCTGCCTTTTTCTTATGCAGTGCAACCTTCTTTTAGTTAAAACACAAAAAGAGACTTTACCATTAAAAACTGCTAAAAATATATATTTCAGCCATCTTTAACAGTTTTTCATGGTAAAATCTTTATGCGTTTAGAGTGAAATTTTAAGACTGTAATTCCTGATCGTTTTTAACCTTCTTTTATTTTTGTTCCTATTGTGTATTTTCACTTGACCATTCTTATCTATTACTATTAGGAGTAGAGCGACTTAGGACTGCAAAGGCCACATCTGCATTGAAAGAATGTTTTAAACTTTTGATTGTATGCACGTTAAATTAAGAAATCGATTGACAGTGGAAAAGACTATCAAACTGGCATTTCTGTTCAAATCTTTAGATAAATGACTTATTGCAACTAACATTTCCACAGTAAAGAATTAATAAAATGTGTTAAGTAAGCCATTATACAATCTGGTCAATTCTGCAATCCTGAAGTTATCCACTTTGGAGAAAATACTTTAAATTTAATACACTTTCTGCTGTTTACGTGCCATACAAAGAAATATTTTATTGACAGATTTATAGTATCAATAACGAGTTATCTACCAGCTGTTAATACTCTCTATATATATGTAGTTGAACTTAAAGTTAATTTAATGTGTTATGAATTAAATTTTAAAAAATTGACATATTAGATCCTGATAATATATCAGTCACCATTTACATCTGCTGTTTACAAACTTCCAAAACTGGCACTACAAAAAAAAAACTAAAAAAAAAATTAAAAATTGATTACATTTTGTTTGTTTGTAGGGTTATGGCTGATTAGCTACGCCCTACGGGCTCTAGGCAGAGGGTTGGGGTGCCCTCGATGGGGGTCTTTCTAAAGTGTCCTAACACATATTTACGTTAAGTTTCATAGGAAACCACGGAAAACTCCGAACAGTTAGGTCGGTGGACATAGCCTGGCTTCAAACCAGGCACCTTCTGTCTCACAGTTCAGAGCGCTATTCACTGGTATTGTAATGTGATCACATTAAGCAGCATCTGCTGTAATTAAAATGCAAATTTGCATTTCATGTGGCAAACATAACTATGGAGTTTTGTGAGTAAATACGTGAACTCCCTTCATAAAATGAATAATTGTTAAAAGACCAATGAAACCACACAGCCTAATTTAAGTGTTAGGCTGATATCTTAGGATAAAAGTATATGAAAATTTGAGCAGAAAGTACCATGTAATCAACATATTTGCTATTCTTTTGTTCTGGGGAAAGCAATGTTGGTAACAATGCAAATAAAAATTTAAAAAATTTGCTATCCAATTTCTAAAATTCGCCCTGCATATCCTATAAGGAATTATAACTAGCATAAAATTGTTAAATAATTTTAAAGACATAGCAGATGTACTATTTTTTTTAACTTGAAAATACAATATTTTCTAGAAGTTTTATCATTAAAAAGTTCAATATACCAATAAAATAAAACACACCATGGTCATTTTTAAAAATATGCTTGAAAATTAAGTACAAAAAAGTAGCTTACATGAAACTCTGATATGAAAAAGCCATGATATAACAGGACTCCTTTCCATCTAAAAAAATTAATTAAATAAAAATTAAATCACCTACTTTTAGGTACATACAATTTTAGAATTTGACAGTTCATTTTAAAGTATGTTGTATAATTTTTCAATCCCCAAGTGTAAATATTTCACTTTTGTCAAACTGCGATAAAACAGAGGGGGGGGGGGGGGATTTTTTGAAGTGTTATCAATTTTTAAGGACGGCAGGATTAAATGTTGCTTTAAAGTGTAACAACATAATTTTACAAGAGAAAATCTTAAATACATATTTGGAAACAACAATCTGCCAACAGTCATAAGCATACAAACAGTTAACTAATATTAATGATTCACAATGAGATCATTTATATTCAAGCATCATAACCATAGAAAAATGACATAATTAAATATCTGAAGCAAACTTATTTTGCAAATGCAGAGCCACATTCAGTGTTTTATATCTTTCACAAAAACAGTAGGTTGTTGTATTTTTTGTTGTTGTTTTAGAGCGCAATTTATTTTAAATCACTAAAAATGCTATGGTCATTTTTTAAAGTCTTACTTTTTAACGATATATAGAAAGCAATAAGGTGATAGTAATCTAATGATGCATCTTTCTTATCTGATTGTTTTGTCCAGGGTTTCTTAACATGTTGACTGCCAATCACGCGCCAGCGCGTGCAGTGGCCTCATCAGCAAAGAGCCAATCACGTGCTCGTGCGTGATGTGGGGTGATGTCTCAGTAGCCAGTCACGCACTGGCGCGGGAAAATCCTTCACTGATTATTCTTTATCCAGTTCATTTGGCATTGAATGCAGTGTATTTCTGATGGTATTCGCATGTAGTAATGATTAGAAAGTACGTATAAATAATTGTAGTTTCGAAATTAATATTTTATTTTTTATTGAAAAGAAAAATCTTGCGATATGAGTTGCTCAGATGATGGCGCAGGGCCTTTGTTAGGAAAAAAAAAACGCTATTTCTTTACTTACCTTTTATTTCCATGACATTTTATCTCTAAATTTGCTAAAGTGAAAAAACGAAACTTTTGTAAAATCCTTTAAATGTTTTCTAAGTGAAAACGTAAGTTCGTTAACATTTGAAAATGGCGGTGTAAACATTGTCATTCCTTTAACACCGTAATAAAAAGTTTACATTTCTCGCCGACAGATGGCGCTATTCCTAATTTGCATAAAATAAGAACTCTTTTTTCCCCTATGCAAATATCTATCGTAGTCCCGCACTAACTGGCAGATATAAAAAGGGCATCACAAGTTAACCTTTTAGACAGAGAGTCCTCGGTCTGTCTCTCCGAAAGTTCAGCCACTACTACAGTGTTGTGTGTGTAATCAACCGATGTGATTCAAATAGAACCGGATCAGGGATCCGTGCTGCTGTACCCAGATGATTCAATGTGAAGTGTTTGCGAATCTGAATAGATCGCCGCTGGCGACTTGTCTTCTAGGAAGCTTGTTTTTATTTGTGCCACTAAGTGGATGCTGCTTAATGTATTGTGTCTTCATTATGTGCACTGTATAAGCCTACCATAGTCATCTTGTTTTCAATAAACTACAGAAAAGGTACCTATTTGTCTTCCTTGTTTTAAACACATATTCAAACCAGAAACTTCTACTGTGCAACTCAAGTTAAATGAGTTTCAACTCTGCTTAAAATTTACAAAATTTACCTTACAGACAAAAATCCAGTAACTATTAAATTTCAGCCAATGACTTTCAATTTGTAATTTAACTTGTCTGTTGAATAGCTTAATTTATAATATAATTTAGTAGTTAATCTTTTCAGCCTTCGCGTCCCAAAAGAAGAAAAAATCAAAATAATAAGGCTCTAACAAATGAAGAAATAGTAAATTTGTTGGCTGAATCATCAGACGAGTACCCGAGTGATTTCAGTTATAATAGTGACAGTGACAAGGATTTCTTTCCTCCCACCCAAAGACAATGCATAAATAACATTCTAAATGTATCCTTTGTAATAATGCCATTGTGATTTTCTTGTAATAAATTCATTTTTAATATGTATAATTGCTGTGATACAGTTTTATATAAAAATAATGCTTACTGTCACTTATTTTTCTTATTTTGATTCACTTTTTGCATGTCACGCACCAGTGCGTAATGTGGCATTTGGCGAAAAATTTGACATGTAGTGCCGATCATCTGCTGGCGCTTAATTATAAAATTCTCCAATGAAAGGCTTAAATAATACTTAGATATCACACATTTATCTTTTATTACTATTTTTAAATCATATTTCTTACAATAAGTATGTTGGCATCTGGGTACAATCTACTTCCATGTGAGGGCATTAACTATCAATCTAACTCTAAGTGACTGGCAGTCAATGTGTTCAGGCTTAGTTTTGATATAAATAGTTCAAAAATTGTCCGAATATGTCATTTTATGCCAATTTATTGTGATTGCAATATTTAGTACTTAAGTATTGTACCAAAAGTCATTCCCACCAAATTATTTTTTTACCAAACAGGTTGGCAAACTCTTACCAATTGTAGTTGAAACCAGTCAACAGGTTTTTTTAATGAATAATTCAATAAAACTAGTTTTTACCTGAACTACTCATCATGTTACGTGTCACAGAGTATTCTTCAAATAATTAATTGATATTAATGACTATGTCATTATATCTCTCACCCCCTTTATTGAAAATTGTCCCAAAAATGCGACATAAAAGTAAGAATAAATTGTTAAGTATTGATTTGTTTATTTCAGTGAGAGATACAGAATTCAGGAGGATAAGACATTTCACAATAAAATGTGAAATGTCTTATCCTCCTGAATTCTGTATCCCTCAATGAACATTTATCTACTTAACTGTAACTGTGCTCGTGACCGCATTCTTTTTACTTCTATACTTTTTTCCTTCTTGATGTGTCTGTTTCTTCCATTCTAATTTAATAAAGTAAATGTTATGTTAAAGCCCCACACTTACAATGTTTGTGCCATAACTATGCTAACATTTCTAAAAGGTTATGGAACCAGATGGATTAATTTATTTATTGGCTGATTTTTAACGTACACTTCAAGGCTGCATAATTTATCCTCAAAATGGCTGGAACTTGGTGAATTGAAATGCTGAATATCATAAAATTAAGGATGCATCAAGAATAACTAGTAAAAGGTGTAAACGCATCGGGCACAGGGCTAGCGAATGTGAAAGTGGAAAAAGAATAATTTTAAACATAAACTTAACAGCCTGGGATTCTTATCCACTCTGGATGACTCGCCAATAGGGTTACCAGGAGAAATACAGCAACCCTGCTCGCCTAAAGCTCTCTCAACAATATCAAATAATGAAAAGCAAAATTTTTGGTGTGTAGATATAAAAAATTTTGTAAGTTACTTCAGTTATCATCAACCCAGGTTTACCCAGGCAAGGAAAGATCAGGAAAGCCTCCTACTTACAGTCGAAGAAATAAATATAAAGGAAGAATCAAAAGAAAAAGAAAAAGGGGTGTGAGATAAAATGACATAGTCAATATCGTTTTAATATAGCAATAATGAAACTAAAAAATTAAGGGGGTTCAGGGGGGGGTCCCCCCCTGACGAAGCTCGAAAACCTGAGGATTTATTTTTATTTCAAACTACTAGGTGCACATACACAAGACAGTAAACAACTTTGGGGATAAGAAAAATGGAGAAACAAAAAACATAACATTACAGCAAAGAAACATCTAGTTTTATTTATGAAAATTTACGAGGTGGCACCTACATAAAAAAAACTAGTTTGCAAACTAAATGCAAATAAACGGTGGCCATCTACTTAATGTACTAATAAAAAATCACAGCAAATGTTCGCAATTATTTCAATTTTCAAATACAGTAAAAGATTGATATACTGCAATTGTATAAACCACAATTCTCCATAAACAGCATTAACACTAGGGATGTGAACAGTGAAAATCCCAATTAAGAAATTTCTACAATCTGCATTTTAAAAAAAATTGCTTTCCTAGTGGATTAATTTTGAGACATGAGATAATATTTCTCTATTTTAATTCATAACTTAACTGCAAAAAAGTGATTTTTGTGTTCAAATAATTTGTAAAGTACTATATCGTGTATTTTCGTTAACAAAAAAATGCATGCAATGTTCTCATCTCATCACATAATTTTGTTTGTTTTTAAAATACCAAATAAACACCACCTCATGCTATTATTATGGTGAAACATCAACTAATTGGCATATTAAGGAAATTTTAAATGCTTTTAAAATAAATCCCACTAAAATAAATATCAAAGTTAAAAAAAAAAAAAAAAACATAAGTTATCGCACAACATTCCAAGCTTAAAATAAACATTATATTCCTCTTTGTAAATTAAAAACATTGATTCGTTTTACATTAATTTGGACACTTATTATTTGAAAATAGAAGTTGTGAGCTTCCTAAATCATAGGCATCACCAAAATTTTTTTTTTTTTTTAATGTGTGTGTGTTGGGAAGCGTGGGGGCACGCACATAGCAAGGTCTAAAGTAAAAATATCTACGTTACTTTAAGTTGTGAAAGAAAAAAGTTTTTAAAATGAATGGCTTACTAAGCAAAGTGGGGAGGGCAGATTCCCCCCTCCCCATGCTTATGTCCTAATTTAGCAGTAAATACTTTAACAGTCTGGGAAGTAGGGGAAGGAGAGTTTTAAACTACTCCAACGCTTTTTTAAAACTGAATTCTGGATCTCTATTTAAGCCAGCATTAGCCAAAATCCAAACTTCTAAACTAACACAAGGTGCACAAAACAGCAGTCCTCATTTTCAAACCTGTATGAAGAAAACATTTTGAATTTTTGATAAGTTATTTGTTTAGAAATTGCAAATTGAACGACAAATCAAAATTAATATATTGTTTAACAAACTTTAATGCTTTTATTAAAAAAATTTAATGTAAATAATAAATATTTAATTGGATATTTTTGTTATTTAAAGTAGTATTTGTATTTAAAAATTATTTTAAAGTATTATATTTATCATGTTTACATGGGAAGTTTAATGATATAAGTGAAATATCTGTATGAGGGTTCTCATTCTTGGGAAAAAATGGGTGAGAATTTCTCACAATTTACTCAAAACTGAGTGAGATTTTTAAAACATGGGTGAGAATTTCTCACAATTCTCTCAAAACTGAATGAGATTTTTAAAACATGGGTGAGAATTTCTCACTTTAGATATGGTTTGGGTAAATACCCAGTGTGTAAGGTGCCTCGAGTAAACACCCAAAATCAGGGTATTTAGGATTTTTATTTATTTTTATTACATGCAACTTGGGACTTCAAATCGATAAGTCACTTCCAGTTGCATGCAATAAAAATAACCTAGTTGATCAATCGTGTCCCAAATCATGTCCCAATCAATCGTGTAAGAGTTTTTGAAAATTCACTTTTCCACTCTGTGTTAAACTTACTAAGAAAATGGAAGCGTGCGACACTTTTTTTTTTTTTTTTAAAGGCCCGAATTTTTCGAAGTGAGAAAATTTTGTGCAGAACAAAACCGAATTTTAAGGTGTGCGAATTTCTTGCAGTAATAATTTTTTAATGAGAGAAAAAAGAAAAAAAATGTGAGATTCTCGCGTTCTCGCGCTCTAGTGAAAACACTGTATATAATGCAAAACCTTGCTTTTCGAGGTTTGCATAATAAACATCTATTGTAAAATATTTCTTAAAACCACAAACAATTGTCTTCATATCAACTACATCATAGTTCATACCAATCATAATTAGTTTCAAAAGAAAATATTTTATGATTCAAAGAATGTGCTCATATATCACAATAATAAGTTAACAACATTATGAGAAAATTGCGAATGAACTAGTTCATATGAACTATCCACTAAAAAGAATTGTATTTCATTCAAACTATTTGGACCCCACCATGGCTGAGTGGATCAGATGCTCGAAATGGTAGACGGCTGAAGTGTGGTGGCCTATCAATCTAACGGTCTGGAGTTTTAGTCGGTTTTCTCCAGATGTAACATGAACATGTGTTAGAACCACTTAGCGCGATATCACTCATTTTGTCAGGCTGATGGTATAATACAAAAGTACCCAATATTTTGCTATGCAACAAACACTTGAAATAATCTAAAAATAAGTACTATATCAAAAAAATTTTATACATGCATTTTTGGGGAAAATGTTCATTTAGTTTTTATTTTTTTTTAAATTTTAAGCTACATTTCTTGCAGTATTTAAACTTAACATGCTACTGCACTATTCAAAATAGTTCATTTTAAAATACAAGGCTAGATTAACTTACGTAATCTACTCTATCTTCAGCAAGCCAGTGAAAGCATTTCAAAAATAACAGCAATGTAAAAAGAGCCACAAACTTGGGGCTAAAATCATCTCTAAACACTGTGAAGGCTAAACATGTTTCTGTAACAGCATACCATGACCTTTCAATAAGATGCTGCAAAAAATATTGGATAAATTAACAATAAGCATCTCATAATTCAATAAAAATGAAGTACATAATTTTGCAATATAATAAAACTACCATGATAAACTAAAAAATACATGAAAATTGTACAATTGCATTAGTGTTTCTATGGTCCACCAAAATAAAGCATAGGTGTCAAAGAAAATGAATAAAACTTTTCTATAAAGAGTTGTAATGAACATGCAGAAGAAATATTCATTAAAGGTTGCCAGTTTAAGTAAATTGTACTAAGCTTTGGATGTTTTCTGTTTAAGCCACTCTAATGGAGCTGTATCTTTAAAATTTCTAAGAATTACAAATTAGGTACATTAATTCAAATAACAATACATTACAAGAGTAAGTGCAAACAGTAATAAGGAAGAATATAGTGAAATCAAAGATATACTAACTTCCATTTCAGCGGCTCTTAACTGTCCAAAAAATATTCTTCGCATCAATTTACCCATCAGCAAAACAATTACAAAAGCTTGTAAATACATAACCTAGAATGCATGTCAAAAAGTAAATAAAGATACAATGGAAAGACGACACGCACAACAAATAAAAATTTAAATACTACTATTATAATAGGATTTGTTATATGCAGGCAACAGAACAAGGTTTGGTTTGTCCCTTAATTTAATGTGCAAATAAGGACTAACTATTAAGAAACCAATCTAAACAGCTAGGGCACACATCTAAAGAGAGAATGAAATTCTACTTAAGAGAGCCAAAGCGCTTACCTATAAGTTACCTAGTAGGGAAAAAAAAAAAAAGATATATAATTTTTCAAACTGTGTTCCACAGAACTATAAAATGAAGCAAAGCCTATTCACTTCATACTGTACCTATCTTAAATATTTTGATGAAAAGCAAATTAAAGTACAACCCTTAAATCAAACCTATAACTCCTACAATAAAAGCCATAAAAATTACAATCAAAGCTATAACTGGAAAATAAAGTCACAATTTGATAAGTAATTAAAATTTTCAAAGAAAAAAATGTTTTAAAAAAGGTAGGGAAAGTAGAACCATTTTGAATTTTAATAGACAGCCAAACCCACGATATATCTTTTAAAAATATATGTATATCCCTTCACATTTAGCAGGAATTTCCCTTATAACAAATATTTTCTGGCTACTCGTCTATTCTGGCTGGAGATTTTCCTCACTGAGAGCATCCACAGATCCAGCGGCATAGTTATCCTCTCTTGATTCAAGATCCGTGCTGCAAGCCATTCAGAAAGGCAAAGTGCCAGATAAGCCATGAAATTATCCAGTCCATTAACAAAGTCATCGAAGCCAAGAGATCTTGCACATTACAATGGATTCCAGTACACGTTAATATCCTTGGTAATGAAACAGCTGATGTGCTTGCCAAGGAACCCAGATCTTGCCCTCAATCATCAAATATCACAACTTTAATGGATGCCAATGCTGTTGCCAGCCGCAGACTTATCAACAATAATTTTAAATACTCTATTCCAGCTCTAGATTGTAATCATACAATAGCAACGATAATAATCAGGCTATGAACAAAGCATGTTAAGGGAATGAGAATCTGGATTGACGGACAAAGAAGTTACTCAAATCCCTGCCTGATTTTCAACTTTCTCCTCAACACATCTTCAGGTGCCCTGCGATTCAAGCCAGGCTCCTCAAGATCGGCCTGGAAGATCCGAACGATTTGATTTTTCCGGACAAAGCTGTGGAGGTCGCCGAGGCTGTCTTCGACAGCTTCGGAGTCATCTAAGGCATCCCTTTGCACAACAAGGACACGACAACAACAAATGTACATATTTTAAGTAGACTTAACTTTAAAAATTAATTGAAACTTACAGAAAATCATAAATGAATTTAAATAACTAAATTCAATTAAAAATATGCAAAATAAGGGTTAATTTTTAATCATTAGTTATTGGAGACTTCAATAAAGGAATGCTTAATAAAAGATTGTCATTTAGAAAAAGGAGGAAGATTGAAAATTTCTCCCTGCCTCTATAAATAAATCATGAAGACAGAATAATTGGAGTTCTTTGTTAATTATCAGATTTCCCAAGCAATTAAAAATATCAGAGAACTCCATGGGGAGAGAGTGTAAAGTTACATTATTTCTGGGATTACCATGAGAGAAATCACATATACCGAATGCACATATTTTTCAAATGATACTCTGCACCCTATTTATAATTTAACTTTCCCTGTAAACAGCAGTCAACAACTGAAAAGGATGAGAAGATCGGCTCCAAATTTGCACATGGACACTACATGAGATGTGCTCAAGTTTTTTTTTTAGTTCAGAAAATGTCTGCTAAGTGGCACTTTGCAGCATGTAATCAACTCTAAATATTAGCCTAACTAGTTATGTGATCAAAAACTGCTGAACAAATGTTGAAATTGTATGTGTATTTTGAATGATCCATTTCCTGTGTTAAATGTTGTGATTTTTCAGTTTAAAAATATACCCCTCTGTTTTATGTATCACTTTGCCAAGAATTTTCAAAAATAATCTTCCATCCTGTCCCATGCATATTATAGATAGAACTTTAGTAGTATATAGCCGGATATCCGGTAGTTATTATTCGGATATCCGATGGTATTTCGGATATTGAAAAATCAGCTGGGTACTTACCAGATATCCGTTACATCCCTAGTTAAAAAATATAGAGAGGGAAAATGAATACTTTGAAAATCTGAAAATCCACCCATTCCCAATTTTTAACTTAGGAAAATTGCCAAGGCTATAAAGCAATTCGTTCAAAAACACTTTTTGAAATTATTCAGATTTTCATCAGCATGAAGCCTTGAATTTAAAATTAGTTTAACAACTTCAGTAGCACAACAATATTACTTGGGTGACTATGATTATAAAAATAGAATATGACGCTAATTATTGTAAGAGGCCAAGAATTAAAGTGTAGTTTTTTTTTCAAATATTTTTTTTCCAGCAATCGTTCTAATTGACTCTACAACGGGTTTATAGTATCAGTATACTGATATTGTTGACAATATATTTAACTTTTTTAAAATTCTTTTTTGTTGTTGTTGTTTTGTTATGTTACAAAATGTAACTGTGCAATATTTGAAGAAGAGCACCCTTTTTTTTTTTTTTTTTTTTTTGGTAACTGAAAATAAGAAAAATCACTACAGATAAATAAAAATATACTCACAGCCATGCTTGGATTAGATTTGGTGATATAGACCACAGAAGGGTAAAACTGTTTTTTCTGGTAGTATGCATTGCCAATTACAGCAAATGTGAGCAGAACGCTCCCCAGACTTAAAAGCACTGCTCTCATCTTCAACATCTATTTAAGAAAAAGTCATTCACTTTATGTCATGGAAAATACAGCAATAATATTTTAAATCAAATAAAAGCAAACTGCAAAACTATTATAAAATGATAGTTCTCTATTATATGTACACCAAAATCTCAAAATAATGAATTTCAAGGGACCAAAGATCTAAATTTTGAAAGATTTATTAAGGTGAAATTTCAGCATGACTGAATGTGCACTTTAAAAAATGATTTTTAAAAATAAGATTGTTAAATCTGAATTATTAATAAAAGTTAAGAATATTGTAACATTTTACTGAAATAAGTTTTTTAGCACATTTTCTTATTGTGTCAGCTAAAAGAAATCTTGCCATAATTCAACTGGGGAAGAACAGTCCCTTCAATGCCAGGGCCATTAGAGTTCAAAGCAGTGACTTTTTTTTTCCTTCTTGTCACTGGAAAATGGTAAATACTGAGGTTCAACATACAATCACTTTTTCTTTTTCTCAAAATGTTAAGAGACTTTTCAAAGTATGAAAATGAAACAACCATTTGCCATATAGGTATGCATTTGGGTCCTAATAATAAACCATTTACTGAAAAAAATTTCCCCAAAAAAACTACATTACCTTGGGGGTAGGGGTGGTATGTAGAATATTGCATAAGGTTAAACGTAGTAATAACATAGTATAATTAAACGTAGTATAATTAATGGGAATTTTTTTTTTCAAAGCCTAAAAGACTTATTCACTGCAACTGAAGAATTATTCATGACATGGCAAAATATAAGTAACTTAATAATAAAAAAGAAAAAGAAATGTTAAATAAATGGTTTTCAATTTCTAAGATTTAAATTATACTTATTTCATGAGAAAAGATTGCCCTTTATCTTGTTGGAAAGAGAAAAAAAATCACATGGCTACTTAATTTATTCATAGAGTGTTCCACTTCTTCCTATTTTACAAAGCCAACTTCAACAGCTGAATACACAGTAGTGCATTCAACTTAAGAACTTTCCATTTTTAACTGATCTTGCTATAGATTTTAGAAACTACTAACACAACCTAAAAAGAGAAGGAGTGAGCTTTTAACAAGACCCCTAATAATGTTAATAAACTTAATTTTCTGTAGTTTATGCTATTGCTTAAGCTTACAGAAACTAATAGAAATGGATATCATCTAAAATACAAGAATAAGATGAAGCATTATCTACATTGCTTTGCCAGATATACCCCTGATAGTTAATTTTTATGCTTGAAATAAAATAGTACTAATAAGGTATTTTTGAGATCACTAAAAACTCTCAAACTTTCTGCATTGTTATTATTTTTCTAAGAACTTGTTAAAATTCTGTATTATTGAAATTTTATGGCATAAATGTACAGTTTATTTTATTCTAGCATTTACTTTAATTTTATTGTCATTCACATATATATAACTTGCAATTTTTCCAAATCATTTTCTTGGAAAAGTTGAAAGTGCTTAAACACACAGAAAAAGGTATGGAGAAAAAAAAATAATTGGCTATATAATACTAAATAAATAAATAAAAGAAAGACAGACAAAATTCATTCAATTGTTAAAACTATGAACCACATAATTCAAATTTTTTTGCTTAATA
Organism: Cheiracanthium punctorium; assembly: GCA_038373885.1. Taxonomy (NCBI): domain Eukaryota; kingdom Metazoa; phylum Arthropoda; class Arachnida; order Araneae; family Cheiracanthiidae; genus Cheiracanthium; species Cheiracanthium punctorium. The sequence continues at coordinate 84,904 of JAWZYV010015236.1, forward strand.
CAAGTGACATGTCTACTCTATTACCAGATGAAGTGGCTATTTGGACCAACGGTGGTGCCATTAGCCAACAAGATATTTGGACCGTCCTTCAGTGTACAGTTTTAAACAAAAAATGTACTAATGATGCATGTATAATTGTATTAGGGGATCATTCCAAAATTAAAGCACCCTTTTATGTCCCATCACTTTGATTTTATAATTCCCACAAATTTGTTTCAAACTAAAATTTAAACTTCAAATAAGATACTCCAGATATATTACTATTCTGACATAATTATTAAATTTCAGATTACTTGTATTTTTTGCTTTTAAAATTATCTTTTTTTAGTTATGATTTTTTAAGCAATGCTTCACGATATGATCTTGCTTCTTGCATTAGAGTAGACTCCTCCTAACAGGCCTAGTTGGAACTGGAGGTGAGCTGGTTAACCCTTAACATACCAAGCTTATGATGCCAACACTGCTTACTAAGCATTCCTTATATCTCTGGGGTTTTTCGATGACCCCTTTGATGTATTAAGGGTTAAACAAAATCCGGTTGAAGCGGAGAGTGAAAAAATACATATACAGTAGAAGACCCAAAATCCGCACAGCTTGGTTCCAGACCTTGTGCAGATTTTAGAATTTCGCAGATTTTGGGTCATAATAGGAAATTTATTCTATTTCCACCCCCCTCAGAAAATAATAGAAAAAAAAATACAATATAGATCAAGGGAAATAAATCATGTTACTTATAATTAGAATCATGATATAAAAATACAGAGGATTAATGCAATATACAAAATTATGAGATTATAGTACAACTTATTTAAACATGTATATTCAATAGTTTAGGACTTTGGGATGTTCTAATTATATATTTTATTTTATTTTTTTTCATTATTTTCTGTTCATAACACAGCTTTGTTGCTCTACAAATCTGAGATATTTCTTTCTTACAGCCTAACCTTCATTCAATGTTAATTTATCAATTTTTTGATCATCCTCACTTGTTACTGTGTCAGAGTCTGCTTCATGTGATCATAATTCAGTGTCCATTATGTCAATGTCAGTCATTTGAAAGTTATCAATGTTAAGATTAAATCTCACAGACTCCTAAAAAAAATTTTTCATGTGGGAAAAGCTTATTTAGTTTTACTTTGTGGTTATACGGTAGTTTTCTGAACTTGCAGTAGCAGGGCAGATTTCATTGTTTACATTGAACAGACAGTGCGGATTTTAGAGCCTTGCGGATTTCGGGTCGGCGGATTTTGGGTCTTCTACTGTATATATTAATTGATGGAACTGGATTATAATAAATATTTTTACTTATGAAAGTTTTATGCACACCAGTCTTTTTTTCTTCTAATGAATGCTGAAAGTTCGACAACTTACAGCACAGTTCGTCATTTTTTTTTTTTTTTTTAGCATCACATCGATGGAGAAAGCTGATGCTTGTTGTTCTCCATAACATAAAGCCTTTTCCCAGTGCTTTCAACAGATCTGTATGTGATATGACAGAGGTCGGTGTTGGTCATTGTCAGGGATTTTATAATTTTTTAAAACCCTTTTTGTTGTTTGTTTTTAATTTAAGTCTAATACAGCCAGTTAAAGTGGAAATTCGGTGAAACGGAGGCCGGTTAAGAGGGAATCTACTGTATTAAGATTATACCTAATCACTTAAAATACAGGACACTTCGCTATTTTTGGTTTTATAATGCAACTGCAGGTGTCCCAAATATTTGTGCCCTGTGTTACTCTCCTTTTTTGTTATTATAACAAGAATTTTTAAGCGAAAAGTTTGCAACTATAGTCACCTATTGCATGTCTCGGGTTACTCTTGATTTTTATTAATAATTAGTTATAATTTAAATTTATGAATTTTTAAATTATAAATATCAGTGAAATGAAACAAACATTACTTTTATAAAAAAAATCACACAAGGCTAATTTTTCACAGGTTAGCCCACGTTTTAAAATGAAAGAAGACAGAATATTCTATCAGTTTGGGTGTTCCTGTTGTTGTCTGGTGAGAAATAAATTTATAAAAACTGATTTTGATTTCTGAGGTTGTTACATTCGTGTTGTTTTATAAACATTTGTGTTCCTTGTTACTTTACAGTCCCTGTGTTACTTTATCCCCAGTATAACCAACCTTTATTTACTTTTCATTTTGTTTTTACAAAAAGAAAAAGCTTTTATAAAAAGGAAATTAATAAATGCAATAGAATGGTTCTATGCTAGGTTTTACTATAATTTTACAATATTACTGTACTGTTTACATAGATTATAGAAAGATTGTGTCAATAAACAAAAAAACAGTAAAACACAGGACCAGGGGCGTAGCCAAGGGGGGGGGGGGTAGGAGGGTCATAACCCCCCCCCCATGAGGAATTTTTGCCATACAAAATGTATGTTCTTCACTCCCTTATCACACACATGTATGCAGATATGCGAGTTGCAGTAGTCGTAACCCCCCCCCATGAAAAATTTCTGGCTACGCCCCTGCACGGGACTTTATGTCCATTTTACAAGAAAGTAAATGGAAAGAAAACAGCATTATGTCACACAAAGGTAGAATATTGATATCAAAATGCTAACACTGTTTTACATGAATAAGAAAGAATGGGATGATTATTTAAAATTTGGTAACACAGGGGACATTTTTTTAGTCTACATTTTTATGTTTTCAAGTGTACTAAGTAATAGTCTAAAATAATAGTCTGCTGCTGATATTTAATTTCTATTCATCAATAAGCTTTCAGTCACCTTAAAAGTATTTTGGACCTTTTCCAGTAAGCTTAAAAAAGAAAGAATAAAATCAAAAAGGTGCTTTAAATGTGGAATGACACATCCACGTGTATATTAAGACCTTTAAAAAAATTGTCAGACATCAATTTTTAAAATTTCCATTAAAGCTTTATTTTATCTTTTAAAGTCAGTTTAAATTTTCCCCTTTAACTTGAATAGAAAAGTTTCAACATTGCCAGGTTTATGCTAAAAAGATGATTTTATAGATTTTCTTAGAATCAGGCTTTTAAATTTTGGGTACTTATGTATTATCCCAGCGGTCATTCCCACCAAGCTATTTTTTCATCACATGTGCTGGCAAACTGTTGTCAATTGTATTCCAAACCATCAATAATTTTATGCATCCGACATTTATCTTGGCAAAAAATTGCTCGTCTTGGCAGACCACCGGGATAATACGCAAGTACCAAATTTTGTTTTAATGTTAAACATTGTAAATTAAAAAAAAAAATACAATGGTTCAAATAGTCTGGGGTTAATGACATTTTTCAGTCCGGATAGCAACAATTGTTACCACATATTTAAAAGAAAAAAAGAATATTGAAGTCAAAATAACAGGGTGTCTACCAAATTTCTGAAAGTCAATTTCTTGACTTTTGGGAGGTCTCGGGAAAAAAATTCCTGACCAATGCATTTTACTTTGGGAAATTACACAGTGCACCCTCCCTTGTCTTTATATTTGGATATTTTGTACAACTTCTTGAAATCCATTTTAACTGAAGTATACAGGATTAAGCTTTCATCCATTGAGAAACAGAAGTAGTCGCACTTTCTGATAGAATTAACTAACTGTTCTTGGAAATACGGTCCTAAGCCATAAGCCGCGATTGATAAGCCCATTTTCCCCTCCTTATATGAACACATCGCTTGATGCTTGCGCGGTCCGAAAAATGCATTGCAGTTGCTTTCGGTTTTGAGTCTGACAATTAGAGAAAGGGTTAAAAAAAATAGGACAGAAAAAAAAATTGATTCTTTTGGTGAATTTTCCGGATCCATTATCCAATTTCCCGGTTTTTTCCAGACTTTCCGGACCCATTTTCCAATTTCCTGGCTTTTTCCAGACTTTCCGGAGCAGTAGACACCCTGAATAAGCTTTTTATTTTTTACCTACATACAAGGGGTAATCAAATGAAAAGGTACGAAACATCGTAAAAACTTAACCGTTTACATATTTGCCTATGCCGCCATGAGAGAACGTAGCGAGACATCTAGGGATGCAATTGGAGTCTTCGGCATGGATAGGGGCATGCGGGGGGCCTGCAGGAGAGGGCAGAAACTCATAAAAAGCACCCTCCTACGTCCAATGGACGCGGCAGTGCGTGTGAGGACAGGATGGCGTTCACATGGCAAAATTCGACAATTGAGGGGCAGCGAGGCGTTATCCGATTTCTGACAGCGGAAGGTGTTAAACCAGCCACTATTCCTCGCAGGATGATAACCGTATACTGGGAAGACTGTGTGTCCCACAAGTCAATGAGAAAGTGGAATGTCCGTTTTCGCCAAGGAACTGGCCACGTTCAAGTGAGAACGGCTTCTCATCCGCCCTACTGTCCGGACATGTCTCCCTGCGATTTTCATGCGTTGGATCCACTGAAGAAACACCTGAAAGGGAAGAGCTTCCACTCGGACAACGTACTCAAGGATGCTGTGACGGCCTGGGTCTCGTCACGGCCACAGGAATTCTGGGAGCAAGGAATCTTGCGGCTGGTTCATCAGTGGGATCGTTGTGCTCAGGCCTATGGTGTCTATTTTGAATAAAGTCTACATTTGTACCCACCGTGTCATTTCGTACCTTTTCATTTGATCACCCCTTGCATTTGGCACGTGACAGCTGTTCAACAAATTAACTAATACAGCAACAACAAAATACAGCTGTTCAACAAATTAACTAATAACTAAACGCTCACTTACCAGACAGTAAATTTTACTTTAAAAAAAAAGGGGGGGGTATTATTGTTTTACAAATGTTAGTTTAATGTACTCTTTGGTACTAGGTTTTATGAATGTACACCAGTACTACTTATCAATGCACTAATACTTAAGCTATACGAATATCAGTTTCATTGAAAGCATGATACATTATTTTGTAATGTTTTTTGAGACTGACCATACATTAATGAAAATATTTTTGGTATTAGATACCCAAAAAACATTTAACCCCTAAAATTTAAAATACATTTAAGACGATAGTATATTAACGCAGCAGTTACACTCATTCACACATATATGTACGCAGCAGTTACACTCATTCAATGATTTATGCTTTCTTATTTATGTTACTTTATAACAATCTAAAAAATGAACTGATACATGCAGCATAAAACTGCACGATTCGAAACAAAAACCAAGCTCGCGTTCACATAATGATAAAGATTTTCAGAAAAGGAAGATTTGAAAAGACTACACGCTATGAAAGGACAAGAATAAATAAATGTTACAATAAAAATTACAAGTTTAAGCTTTAAAATTTCGATACAAATTTTGATAAAGTTTTTAGAAAAATAGACACAACAGAAAAATTCTTTTAAAACAGTATACCAAACAGAATTTAGTCTTTTATACACATATATTTATTTTGTTAAAATTATATGTTTCAATAAAATAGATTTAAATTGAAATATGTCTTGATATGACACTCGTCTTAAGATTATTATTTTTTTGATGTACCCAAGGTATTAATAGACTGGCATATAATGATGAAAATGCTTATACATTAGCAGAAACAGCTTACTTGGATATTTAAAAGTATCAAGAAATTTAAGGAACTAGAATTAAGTTCCAGAACTTCCCCCAAAATCTATAATTTTAATATTACACATCAATGTTAACAAACATACACATAGCCAAACGTATCGTATCGACATAAATAAATCTTCTTTACTTCCCGGTTTCATGGGTCAGTTCACTCACATATGCGTGACTACAACAAATGCATGCGCAAATGATAGAACAAATATTTAGATTTCTTTAAAAAACTATTTTCAAACGAGATGAATGTTAAAAATCTTACGTGTACTAATTAAAAATTAAGCAGAACAAATTAGACTGTAAAATTATGCATCATGACGCAAAAACAATTTTCTAAAGTATTTTTTAGAATGATTTTCAGAGACTATTTCGCTTTAAAAAGTTTCATTTTCTGAAATTCATAGAAAACTGCTTGCAAAAGAAAACTATTTTGCGCATTATGATGATAAGAGAAACAGATAAATAATACAGCGTGATTAATAATAAATTATGTATCTTTTGGAAAATAATAATTTGACATTACTATTTTTAAATTGAGTTGAGTTATTCAAGCAAACATACTATAACTTCAATTTTGATAGTAAACAAAAAACAAATCTTTGCTTGCTCTTGCATCGACCGCTTATGTAATTCTCGAATCCTAATGATCCTTTCTAATTATCTGTCCTTGTACTACCTTGTATTAAAAACAAATGACTTTTTAGTTTCAAAAATAATGTAAAGTTTTTATAAAGCTATTACCTAATTCTCAATTTCAGGAAATTACCTGATAAATAAGTATAAAGTACCGGTAAGTTAGAAGGATATGTGCTATAGTCGTTAACGTTTGGTATTATTTTCTTGATAAATATCGTAACAGCTTCGATATCATCCCTTTTTGGCGGTGTTCTGCTTAAAATTAATGTCACCATTTATTTCAATAGGCTATATTTCTTTTTTTAAAGACGAATGTATAAGTTTGTTTTATATGTTTATAGATTTTGATTCACTAGGCTTTCAATAGATATTTACTTCACAAGTAGAGCCTCTGCCCCCCTCAACATCCTTTTATTTATTTTAAAGTAAGTACAATTATACTAACTATAATTTCCTAAAGAAAGTACATTAAATATGAAAATGAAACACAGTTACTCTGCAATAGTTTAGTAAAACTAAGAAAACATAAAAAATAAATAAATTCCACATCAAATAAAATATGTAAACAATGGCCATATTATATCACTCATCACACCAAAAGAAATTGCTAAATAAAACTGCACGAAAAGGAGTAGTATCGAAGTTTTACCTAAATATTCATAATAAAACATGGTATTTACGTATTATCCCGGCTGTCCGCTAAGACGAGCAATTTTTTAGCAAGATAAATGCCGGACACATGAAATTATTGATGGTTTGGAATACGATTGGCAACAGTTTGCCAGCACAAATGTCGAAAAAATAGTTTGGCGAGAATGACCGCCGGGATAATACGTAAGTACCTGAAACATTTATATAAATGCATACACTTATTTTCAGTAATTGACCTAACTGGTGAAAAATCATTAGGAAAGAAGTTACTTTTTTAGGTTGTCTTAGCAATCAGATTTCTGTTGCTAGGTTTATTGTGTAGGCAGATTTAAAATGAATGAGTCCAAATTGTTCTGCTGCAGTTCCTATTAACACATACTGTAAGAAAATACAACCAAATATTAATATCCAGGATCCGCAAATTCACATTAACAGGTTAAAAGCCAATAGAGATTTTCTAACCAAAGTGTGGGCATGTGCACAGTGAAACCAAACTAAACTAAAACCAAACAGTGACTGGTCCCATGCAGTTGGAATCCCGGTTGACTATCAAGCTCAAATTAGGAATCAACCTGGAATTTCATAAATTTACCATACAGTTGTCACATAAGAACGAAAACCATCACATAATAATTGTATCTACTTGGCAATAAAAAAAAAATAAATAAATAAATAAAAAAAAAATCACCAAATTTGGGTAGGGGTGCATAACAGAAAAGTACCATTGCATGAATATTACAGGGTTTCTACAGACCTGGAATAGTCAGGGAAATGAGTTTTGGTCAGGGATTTGGGAAAAAAGTCAGGGAAATTAGCAGAAATTGAAGAAAGGTCAGGGAAATGCAAGAAAAATGGAATTTTGCGGTAAAATCAAGAAAATATTTGCTGCTTGAACCTAAGTATAGAAATTGTTTTATTTTCATTTTTTCATTCAACCTTATAAATAATTTTAAAATGTGTTCTTTATGAGCAAATCTTGTGCAGTTGAAGTATGCTTAGTTTTATCCTAAATTATTATCAAACATGGTTTTTGTTAGAATCCAGTGATGTCAAATAAGATTCTTGTATATATTAATTTTATTATTATTATTTGTAAAAAAAGGGGCAAAATATATAAAAAATTATTAATTAAAGGATGTAATGTTAAAAATAGAAATGCAAAATTTGGGAAAGCACGCTAGATAAAGTCAGGGAAGAGCGTGATAGATGTCAGGGAAGCAAAAGCTGTGAAATCTGTAGAAACCCTCTATTAATCATCACCATGGCAGAGTAAGTGGGGTTAAAGTACAATTCAGCCTGTTAAGTTTAAGATGGTAAAAGATAAAGCAATGAATACACCTCTCTAAAGATCAACAACTATCTATGAATCAGTTTAATATCTTTAAATATGCATATATATATATGTGTTACAGTATGTTTGTTTAGTATTACTTTTGATGTACATTTAAGAGTTAAATTTTCTTGTTTTCTCATTTAAATATAGGTAATTGAACATGAAGCCATCAGATTTTACTAATATTTACAATGGATTGGAAGCTGTTGCTAGAGCATTTATTAAAATACACAGCAAGGAGCTGGATAAATTTTGGAAAAATTCTAGTTTGAACACAATATCGAAGTCTTTAGCCTCATCAGCTGAAGAAACCATAAGCTCAGTCATAGCTTCATCTGGAAAACAAAATGTAAGTATTTTATTTTGTCATTAATTTACTATATTTTCACTTATTTATGCAAGCTGTTGCTCGTAGCATATTTACCTATTGTTGCAAAACATGGGGATGTTTTTGTGATTATTACTTTATGAACATTGAAATTATTCTTGAATTGAAAGAGATGGTCCTTTGACAGTGCAATCAGCTCTTTTTAACCAGAGTGACTGATTCTTTAGCTAAAAAGAAAGCTCTGTTATATTCTTCCCATTTCTTTTTAATATTAGTTGGTTTTTTTCCCTGTACTTTACATATTTATATAATCATTCCATAAAAGATAAAAAGCTGAAAATAAAAATATTCTTAACGACTCCAGTGATCTCCCCAGAAATTTCTGTCAGCTGGGTAGCATTATGAAGCTGTAATGTATAATTTTATCGAATTAAAGCATTTGAAATGATATCTTGATTTTCCTGCTGGGCGGTCAATAAAACTTGTTGGGCGTTTCACCTAGCCAGAAAGTCCTGGGGAGAACCCTTGACTAATTACTTAAACAGATGTGCCAAGTCTGAGGATTATGGCCTGAGTCTCTGGCTTTTTTATCCTGTTTTGGGCCTCAGGATTTTTCTTTTTCTCAGGCTTTCTAAAAGGTTGTTCAGAAATTGCAATTTTCACCAATTTTAAATATTGTTATATTCGTTATTTATCTTTGTGTGATAGAAATTTTAAAACTGTATGAGATGAATTGAAGTATTTTTTGTTTTTTAACTTGAATATTATTTCTAATGTTATAATATATATATATTAATATAATTTTTAGTTACAAATAGTTTCTCATATGTATTTTCTATGGTGTTTTATGTTTTCTGAAATTTCTTTTGACTAATTTTCATTTATTAACTAAATTAGTCAAATAATTTTGAAGTATTTAGATTATACAACTCAACAAATGGCATGTGCCAAGTTTAGGTTGACATCCAAGGCATTTAAGAAAAGAAACAAATTATTATGCCTGCATTGATTATATGTGCATTTTAATCTGAAAACATACGTATAAAAAATCTCATGCTTTTTGACTTAGAGAAGTAGGAGATATCAAAGTTTTTCATTTTAAAAACTTTGGTACACATGCTTAAAATCAAAGTTAACAAAATTTTTCCTGCCTTATAAACAAGGAGATATGATAGGATGATGGATGAAAGAAAATGAAAATTAAATTTTTGATTAAATTGTGTTCATCAGAATGATCCATATTTTACTAAAATTAAAGTTTTATGTCCTTATTCATAAATATCAAGTTTATTAAAATGTATTTTTTCCTATATTACATTATATAATTCTGAAAAAGTTATCTTAATTTTGTTTAAAAAAATTAAAGTTAGTAAATGAAGGCATTTTTTTTTTCATCTATAAATGTTATGTAAGTCACAATGGAATGATCTTTTGTTTCGCTTGGTTTGAATTCATTACCTGATCACTTATTTTGCTTTCCAACATGATCATAACAAGAGATGTACCATCTCAATAATGGCACTGATAATAAAATACTTTCAAGCACAATTGTCCTATTTGATACTACATACAGAACTATATAATAAATAATTTAAGCAAATAAAACAATTTTAGTGAAATATTTCTATTACCACACATACAACATAATTTATGGAAATGGTTTTGTGTGCTTTAACCCATTAACACGCAGTGTTCCGCTCTGGGAACACCAAACTCTGACGTTTTGACTGTTGCCAGTCACGGAGAATAAATTTGATTTCTATAAAAATAGTTGCGGGTGACATAGCTCCACGAGAATCCTTTACCTTTTCGCACGCATTTCCCGTAAAAAAATATCACGATTATTTTTAGCAGCACCGACATCTGCTGAAAAATGGAAGAATGCGAGAACAGCTGGATAGATTGCCCAATGGTGAAAAAAGGGCAGCCGTTGCCATTGCTCGGCTTAACTACCAGCAAGATGGCAGACGATCAAAACGTCCATCTCGTGCCACAGATCTAGAGACCCTTTTTTGACGACAGCTGGCGGTTCCGGCACCGCCAGCTGTCGTCAAAAAATGGTCGATCGTCCGCCATCTTGCTGGTAGTTAAGTCGAGCGATGGCAACGGCTGCCGTTTTTTTAGCATTGGGAAAGGGTTGCGCCTCAAAGGGTTAAAAGACCTGCAGCTGCTAAATCCAACTTTTTGTTAGAGAGCATGTTGTTGTAAAATACGGTATACTATTATTATTCTGCTCTAACTGCATTAGAATTTAGAATACATTTCTAACAGTAACTGTCCATTTCATAAGCTACTGATATTTCTTTTTCAGCCAGTTTGTGTGTATGTGTATGTTTCTCTCAGTTGATTCATCTTATTTTTTTATGATTTTTAGCAATTGATTACAGTTATTTTATTTATAAAGTTTATATGATTATTGTGGATGCAAATTACTAGATAAATTTAATAACTTTCTTGTGTGAGGCCATTTTAGGTAAATAAAACTACTTTTTATACCATGTTAAATTTATTTCTAAAACATTAATTTTTTGTTCAATTATATGCAAAATTTTTCTTCCTATTTATCAAATCCTTTTTATACCTTTTTGATAGCCTGTCCTGTATGTTGCTAAAGAAGTAAAAGAGCGAAGTTCAATGGTCGCTGAATCAATCAAACAGTACTCTGTTTATGTTTTGAATCAGAAAAAAGAATCAAAATTCACTGTTGATTTTGACATTGATCATCCTGTGATACACCAGGAAGACCATAATCTTGCTTCCAACTACAAAGGAAGTGATGGCATTCAACCTGTTCAAAAAAATCAATTTGCTGACTTGAAACATGCAGAAATGGAGCAAGATATTGCTATTTCTATGCCCAGTAAACAAGTTTCACAAGGTATGCCTGCTACGTCAGAGACCAAGTCGACTGACATATTAAAAGAGACTGCACAACCGCCTGAATTTGTAAAAGCTGACCAGCAACCAAAGCTTTTAAAAACTCATAAAATTCAAAAGGTATTATGTTTTCCATTTTTTAAAATATCTTAAATAAAATGTTCAGCATGGATGCAGAATATGTCCAAGTGTACAAATGAGGGACATGCACTTTCGGGGTTCAGGGAAAATTCTGAAGTGCTGGGGATATTTTTCCCCCAAGTTTATTTAAAGAAAAAAATTTCTTTTGTGGAGATGCAGTTGTCATTAAAAGAAGCTATCTCTTATTTCATAGGAAGGTAGCGAGATGACCAGTTTTTTTTTTTTTTTCCATAACAATTAATGATTTTTTAAAATAGTTCTAATAGTATAACCTAATTATAATAATAATAGTTGTTTAAAGTAAAATAAAAATATTCTACAGTTTTGTGGGGTAATTTTGGACTGAAAAAGTAGCATTCTGGAGAATTATTGGGCCACAGATGTGAATATGCATTAGAATTCCTTAAAAAGTGCCCCGCCGAGGTACCCACCCCACTAGGTACATAGTCCTTAAATAGCTTTGCTTTAACACTGCACAATCACAAATAAAAGGGCTGTACAGGATATATAGTGAATGAGTAATAATTTTAACTTGTTCAGTTTGTTACAAAAATTAAATATACTGTAGGATTTTATCAATTGAAATTAATTTTCAACAAAGGCATTAATTAAAAATGTGAATATACTCATAACAAATATTTTAACCAATTTTGTTGTTAGTATATCTAGAATTGAGGTGAAGAATTCTTTTTCAATCATCAAGAATATTAATGATTGAAAAAAGAATTATTCACCATTTTAGCTTTACATTTTCTGACTAGCAATCGTGTGATGTATATACCTTCCTCCTTTAGACACAACTTAACAAGCTAAAATATGGGGAACCCTATATGCAAATGCAGTTCCTTCAGATTTACAGATCTTATCCTTAAAACAATTCTACAAAACTTCCTGAAAATGAAATTTTATTGCAATTGCTTGTTTGATTTACCTCATTGAATAAATATGTCTTTTTATATTTAGAGATTGGGGAGCTAAATAAAGAATGCCTGTCAAATGAAATGTATTCTTCAGGCATGAAAGTTTTCAGTCTTTCTTCAACATCATTAATGCATTTGAGATTTAGCATTTAAATTAGTTTAATGAATTCAGTTATACTGAATACAGTGATACAATGAATATTAGTTAGTTTAATAATGAATGCATATAAAAGAATAACAGGTAATGTGTTAAATGCATAATAATTTATTTGCTCTGTGTGATCTGCAGCAAAGTTCAGTCTTTTTAGCTGAACCCCCGTGTTTTATCCTCCGTGAATCATTATTTAAAGGATTGTTATTAATGGTAAAATCATACAAGCCGGTGCCCACCCCATGTAAACATGGCGACAGTCGCTGGAGCTTGGCGACCGCCAAGCTCCAGCGACTGTCGCCATGTTTACTAGTCATTCTAGGCAACCAGTGGTCCGTTTTTAACTAAAAAAACCCCAGTGGATTCAGCAACCTAGTTGTACAGCTATCTAAACTAGGCAACCAGTGGTCTGTTTTTAACTAAAAAAACCTCAGTGGATTCAGCAACCTAGTTGTACAGCTATCTAAACTAGGCAACCAGTGGTCCGTTTTTAACTAAAAAAACCTCAGTGGATTCAGCAACCTAGCTGTACAGCTATCTAAACTAGGCAACCAGTGGCCCGTTTTTAACTAAAAAAACCTCAGTGGATTCAGCAACCTAGCTGTACAGCTATCTAAACTAGGCAACCAGTGGCCCGTTTTTAACTAAAAAAACCTCAGTGGATTCAGCAACCTAGCTGTACAGCTATCTAAACTAGGCAACCAGTGGCCCGTTTTTAACTAAAAAAACCTCAGTGGATTCAGCAACCTAGTTGTACAGCTATGTAAACTACGCAACCAGTGGACCGTTTTTAACTAAAAAAAACAACAACAGTGAACTAAGCAACCTAGTTGTACAGCTAATGTAAACTGGGCAAACACTCGCCCGTTTTCAACTCAAAAAAACATCGGTGGATTAAACAACCTAGTTGTACACCTCTTATAAAGTCAGTATGATTAGAATAGCACGTAAATAGCACTTACGAAAACATAAACACTTCAAATATCAATTTAAAATTCACATTAAAAACCTTAAACATCGAAAGATTCGTTAAAAAAGAACACTTACCTCTATTTTTTTGGTAAATAACCGCTCAGAAATGTCCCCAACACCCACCGGCTTATAACGTACTATATTTCTAACAAACACCCACAAATTCTTTTCTTATATTAACATAACACATTTCATTCCCTTCCATCAATAACGCAAACAATTTCAAATTCCCAAACCTGACGAAACACGTATTCTTTATGGTTGCCAGTCACAACTACCACCGGCAGTTGGCGGTGCATCGCTCACTCTCGCGTCAGATTGTTCGCCAATGATTTGTAAACAAACCATTGACATGTAAACAAGGCACCGTATACGGAATATAGTCCTTATTAATTGAAAACACTCGAAGCATTTTAAACAGAGGTTTATACAGTTAACTAACTGTAGCTTGTACGAAGTTTATTTAAAAGCGTTGTGAATCCACCATTCAGTAGATTTTCAAAAAAGAAATTTTTAATTACATAAGCCAGAATAATTTTTTTGTTTTAATAAATCTTATAGATATTGCATAAACAGTGGGTATGTTATAACATTAGTTTATATTTTGAGGGATGGGAGGGGAGACCTGTAAAAAAGGGGGGGAGTGGTAGTTAATTTACAAGCTACAAATTTAAGAAGCCAGTATGACCCTTGTATACATTTGTAATATTCTGTGCACTTATATAGTATTTGAACAACAGTTATGAAATTAAATATTTAAAAAATTAAGACATCTTTACATATATTTATTAGTTTAGATGTTTGTAAAAAAATAAATTTGACTTCAAATAATTAACTTCATAAATGTACTATTATCCTGACTTAAGTTTTAAATATATAGTTTTTGAAAATATTATTTTTTTCCATAAATTATAATTGCTTAGCTGTGTCTTTTGCCTTTAGATTCATTTTAGCACTGCATAAATAATTACAAGTGTTTTGTTTATTTATCTTATTTTGTATCAAATTTGTAATTATAAAATCAATTTAGTACATTTTATTTGACTAGTTAAGTGATCGTGCTCGTGAAAGAAAAGTTCCTGCCTCGAAACTCAGTAGACTTACATCATATGGAGGTAAAGTTTTATTTTACAATTTATATTTCTACTATTTCTATATTGTCATGCAATCAAAATATGAATTTTTAAAAAATGTTCTATGTATTTATTTGTCTGTATTATCTTGCATATATATTCATATTACTGGTTCTCAAATCAAATTTGAGGGGTTAAAAAATGTTTTAGTGGCAGTTTTATATATTAATTGTAGTTAATTTAAAAGGGCGTGTGAGACATCTAAAAAATTATGAAGAGACTACCATATAAGAAACTCTCTGAACCACTTTCATGTATTTTCCATAATAATATTGCAGAGATTTAGAACAGAATTAGTCATGTTTTGATATTTTTATTCTTATAACTATTTTTTATATTGTATTATTATTATTAATTTTGTTATTTTTTGTAGGGGGAGGCTTAGTACTTATGTGTGTGTGTGTATTATTGAAGTAAAGTAAAAAACTTTTTGTTGAATTAGACTAGAGTTAAAAAGTCCTGCCCAAGGCACCCTCCCCCCAGGCAGGCAGATACTCCTCATGTAGGTTTGCTATTTGCCTTAAAACAAGAAAACCAAAACTAAACTAAAGCAGTCCACATGTAAAACATGCAATTTTTACTTCAAAAATTGTGCAAAATTAATTAAGTTTGAAAAAAAAAAAAAAAAAAAAAAAAACCTGTGTGAGAAATTTATTTCTCCAAAGAGACTTCAAATGTCCATATATTCATAAGTTAAAAAAAAAAAAAGCAGGTACTATTATTTCCTTGTGCATACCTTTAAATGCATTAAAGGATAAATGAATTAATACAAGAACCTTGTACATGTATTAAAGTAATTGAAGTTATATCCAAAATGCACAAGCATCATGATATATGATGTAGTACATATATTGTTCTTCACTATTCACTAACATATTTTTTCCCAGTTATTTTAATAAATATTATACTCCATTTTTTTAGTTAAAAAAACCAACCATTATTTTAACGAATCATAATAGTAATAGTACCACTTTTCTAGATTTCTTGCATTTACTTAGTACTTGGCATAAGCAGAGAGTTGTGTGGGAAAGATTATATGCATGGAAGTCTCTCCATCATTACTTTTTATTTTAGTATACTTAAAAAAGAAAGAAAAGAAAAACTGTACATAGAATATAGTCACCGTGTAAAAAGAATGTCTGGTGTATATGAAAGCAAAATAAATATTTATCTGTATTTGTATTTAAAAGCAAAATGTAATCCATGTAAGTTAAGGGTTGGGCATTTTTTAGATCATTTCTTTGTTCATTCAAACTAGTGAGTACTTTACTAAAATATACCATCAGCAACCTATAAATAAATATAATGAAATAAAACAGACTTTATTGGTAAATAAATATAATGAAATAAAACAGACTTTTTTAAATAAAAATCTATTTCATATAATTGCTGAACAAAGGTATTATAAATATCATCAAAAACTTACTGATAGTTACTTTTTTTAGAAAATAATGTGTGTATATGTTTATACCAGGTATCTAAAGTGATTCAAAAACCTACCTAAAATAAATGTGTTAGCTTGCTTTGTAAATTATTATGTAGTGGCAATATGCAGATTCTTGAGCAAAAGATTAGTTTTGTTTTAAGTAAAAATGTGCTAATAATACTTTTAGAACCACTTACATTGTCAATTAACCCTAACAAAACTTAAACAAAAATTAATCTTACCCTAATTACCCTTAAGCAAAATGAAATTTTGAATCCATCTTTGTGTGTATGAAGAAAAATTAAAAGCTGAACTTGTTTTTGTATGTACGTATATATAATGCTTGGTGGGCTAAAGTATTTGTAGATTATTTTTTTTTATTAAAATAGCATTTGGTCCATGCAAAAATTTTCCATAGAAGAAAGACTGTAACACCTTTCTTTATTTTATTTATTTATTTATTTTATTTTTATTTTTTTTTTTTTTTTGGTGAGATAAGGTATTTGTGGATTGTTCTACATTAACTGCATTGGTGCATGTAGATTATTTCTAAAGAGGGAATTTTTCCTTTTTCCTTCCCCCTATTGGTGCAGAATCCTGAAGGGTACTGAAAGATTAATCTCTTAATTCTGTAGAGTGGCAGATCCAGAATTTTTTTTGGGGAGGGGCTAAATTTTTTAAAAAGCTTATTTCACCCAATTAAAATGTACTATAAATCAAAATTTTAGTCTAAACCAATGTATTAGGCTTTTGGGAGGGGCTAAGTAATAAAATATGATCATTTTAGCTATTTAAAGTGTATAATAAAGCAGAATGTTACCCTTGAGCAATCTGTTTTGGGGGGGGCTGAAACCCCCTAGCCCCTCCCCTGGATCCGCTACTGATTCTGTATACTTACCTCTTGATGCAAATAACAATTTAATCCTTGTAATACCGTTTATTGTTCTTTTAAGAGGAAACTATTATTGTAGACAGTTGCATGCAAAAAGTGATTATTGCTGTAAGTAGATTTAAACATTCAAGGGATACAAATTCTGAAAGAACATATAAATGTATATATTCAGGGATTGATGCAGACAAAATTTGGATCCATTTTATGTCCCCTTCATAAAATTACAATCGATTAAAACTACCTCTTCACAAAATTATAGTCAATTAAAATGGCTTCTTAACAAAATGATAATCGATTAAAACGACCCCTTTACAAAAATGCAATCGATTAACATAACCTTCATTGGCATTTTACCATATATTTTAATTTGTTTTGGAAATTTCTTTAACGAAAAATGTGCCTTTTACAAAAGTTGGTATGAAATTTCACAAAACTGGGACCCTGGAAAAAATTCCTGGATTGACCCCTGATATTGTTCTTGGCAGGTTTATCATTATTGATAGTACAGTGTAGAACCTCTTATGCGGAAACCAGTTATCCAAAAAACCTGTTATCCAGAATCATTTTTCAATTGATTAAATTCCTATTTTTACCTGAAAGAAAAGCAAAAAACGAGTTTTTTTAATATTTCTTATGTTTTTTTTTAAATTATTTTGAGTACTACAACTAGAATTTATAAAGTAAGCAATCTGGTAAGGTACATTATTTATTTTTTTAGTGTGTGACTAAGTTTTCAAGAAGCTATCATACATTTAGTACTTCCTCTCTAAATATGATTATTATTTATATTGATCATATTAAGAGTTTTTTTATATCATTTTTCTCGTATATAAACAAAATGTTTAATTCTAATCAAAAATAGAGAGTAACATATATGCTACCAATCAAATTAGTAGATGTCATGTTAATCCCCAACCAGTTATCCAGAATACACCCGGTTCCAACCATTCTGGATAACAGGTTCTATACTGTATTGCTATTCACAGGTTTCATTGTATTTGTAAAATCTGATTCTTTATTATTTTATTTATTTGTTTACTTTCTTTTTATCAAGTGTTGGCAGCAGGAATGGGTTTAGGTGCAGCTGCAGAGATGGCACGTCGAAGTTTAGGCTTGAAATCTTCAAAGGACTCCACACAAGCTCTATTATCTGAAAACCCATTTCTTAGTGAAGCTAATGCTAACAGAATAGTTGATACTTTATGCAAAGTACGAGGAGCTGCTCTTAAGTTGGGCCAGATGTTAAGTATTCAAGGTACATTTTTGTTGTTCTCGTGCATCATAAATTGTGCATTCTCTTATATGTATGTGTATTCAGTTCAAGAAAGAAATAAGATTGGAAAATTGCTACTATCAATCAGTCTGTTCTTCTCTTCTGTTTTTTTTTTTTTTTTTTTTTTTTTTTCCCCAAGATATGTCAAAGATTTATCGTCATATTCTTTTTCCTAAAACCATTTCCAGCAAAATAATGTAGTTTGCATGTACCTTTCATGACAATGACTTATGATGACTATAAAAATATTTCAAAAGAAATATGTAACTTAGTAAAGCTCAAAAACTAAAATCACATTTGTGTGATTGTATGGCAGATATTTTGAGTTAGCTGATAACAAACAAATTGTAAGTTTATTGTAATATATTAAAATCTAAATCTCTGCTTACACTGTACAATCATTTCGTGAAAAGGTCCACCATTCCTGAACTGCAAAAAGTTCACTATCCATACATTGGAAAAATGTGGATCTGGTGGATCTTTGTGCAGCTGAAGTAGGGGAACCTCTTGTACTGCCTGAAATGATTGTTCTGTTGGTTTTATTATTTATTATGTGTATTATTTTACAAAGTTTTTAATTAGTTTCAATCTTTAAACACCAGTTTTTTGTGTTCTTATTATTCTCAGTTTACGTGTTAAAAACTGAATAGTTGATTTAAAACAAATTATTAGTTATTTAGGAGAAATGATTAGATGATCCTTTGTAAATACTTATTTATCCTGTCTCCTCCTGCACTTTTCTGTAGCTTTTATATGCCTCTTTTTTTTAGAAATTAAAGTGTTGAAATTTTATTTACCTGTTGTTAAGTGGTTACTATAAACTAATGACATTATGAGCATAAATATAATGTAGTACAAAATTTCTCTGTGTGTTTGGTTAGACATGTATTACAAAAGATAAGTAGATGTATTTTTCTTTGTGTTTTAGATAATGCTATGATAAATCCTCAGCTAGCAGCTGTATTTGAACGTGTTCGCCAGTCTGCTGATTTCATGCCTATATGGCAGATGGAGGTGTAATAGTATTTCCATTTTTTATAGTAGCATATAATTTTGCTTCTAAAAGTCTTTTAAATAAAATTTTAAGTTTAACTATACATTTTAACTGCATCATGAATTTTAGTGACCATCTCTAACTTTGTATATTAAACGCATGTATGGAAAATATTCTATATATGATTTTTGCTATTATTATCCCTTTTCTTTTTCTTTATGAAAAATATATCATGGGTGCACAAATTTTAGTTTTTATAGATTTAATGATTGGATTTTAAAACATATTTTTCCTGACACTGCATATAATCTAATTAATTCCTAGAATACTACATAGCAATATGAGCTCAAACAGGAAGTGTTATTTATAATGATATTTATAGTCCAGATTGTAATGTTAGTCTCTGCTTTCCTTGTTTCGAAACACATCATATGCAAAAAATAAATAAATAAAATAAAGTATGTTAAATATTTGTAAAAGTGAGACTCTGTGTGCATTACATCTGTAAATATTTCTCAAAAAATTAGTAAATACTTGAACTACAAACATTTTGTATTTCTTTACTGGGAAACTCACAAATATAGATATATAGTCACTTGATTGCTGTTTTTTT
Source organism: Cheiracanthium punctorium (assembly GCA_038373885.1). NCBI lineage: Eukaryota > Metazoa > Arthropoda > Arachnida > Araneae > Cheiracanthiidae > Cheiracanthium > Cheiracanthium punctorium. The sequence goes on from JAWZYV010015236.1 coordinate 104,782, forward strand.
TTTTTTTTTTTTTTTTTTTTCCATGCATATTACAAAACAACCTAATTTTGTCCTCAAATATTTTAAATAATCAAATATTACATTTAAATAACTTATGTTCAATTTTTGCATATAAAATACAGTCGAACCTCGATTTAACGAATTGATTGGGACCCACAAATCTGTTCATTATATCAAAGCAATTCATTAAATCGAATATCAATTTTTGTAAAGAGTATAGTATAAAAATATCAATGCAAAATACCCTTAGATATAGATATGAAAAAAAGAATAATTATTGATTACTACGAGCTTAAAAATTATAAGTTGTACGTTAGGCGATCAACTTTAAAATTATCTAAATTCTTTAATGTTACTTGCTCTTAAAATTTAATACATAATACTGGCATAGTTTTTGGCACTTAAGAAAGAAATCCTTGATAGGGCTTTGTTTTGACTTTCGAAAGTTCTTTGTCGATATTTTCTAACTTTGTAAGAACAACAGCATCAATCTCGTGAGATAGGGAAAAAAAAAACATTAAAGCATTCATGCTGAAAACGGCTTCTTGGAATGTCACCTTCTTTAATTCAGTTTCCGTCATCTCTTCGCTGCTTTCAGAATCTTCATTCTCTTTCTGTTTACTATCGCAGGTACTTAGCTGTACATCGCAAGACACATATCCTGTAAAATTTCCATTACTAGGAAAATCTTCCCATCCAGGCATTTGATTATTGTTATCCACGGCGTAATTGTAAATGAGTGTTTCTGTATCGCTGTCTTCATAGGCACTTGCTTTGTTTGGAGAAATGAGAAAAAAATTATTGTATTACACCATTGGATTAGGGTGTGAAAGATGCAAAATTTTGCATGCGAAAAATTCATAGTTTTATGTGTGAATTTTATTTCAGCGATTGTTGTTCATTAAATCAAAGCTAAAAATTTGTTAAATCAGAGCATTTTAGCACCCTTTTTGTTGGAATGGAAAAAATATTCGTTAAATCAAAGTATGTTAAATTGATGTTCGACTGTATACAATTCTTATGACTTTTCTTCAAAATATTACACCCTTAAGAAGTTAAAAATCTGACTTCTTCTGTGCACAGAGTAAATTGCTTTTAGTTATCCTCTTGTAGTTAATCTTTAATAAATAATTTTTAATTGCAGGAAGTGTTGAGGACTGAGTTAGGATCTGAATGGAGAAGTATGTTATCTGAGTTTGATCCAAAACCTTTTGCTGCAGCTTCAATCGGTCAAGTTCATTGCGCTAAGTTACATGATGGAACAGATGTTGCTTTAAAAATACAAGTGTGTATTAGAATGTTTTAGTTTTAAGAATTAAAGTATTTTTGCATGTGTTTTCAAAACATTAAATTTATTTGAGCGTGCTTAACCCTTTGAGGCGCAACCCTTTCCCAATGCTGAAAAAAGGGCAGCTATTGCCATCGCTCGACTTAACGACCCGCAAAATGGCGGACGATCGAAGCGTTCATCGCGTGCCACAGATCTAGAGACCCTTTTTTGACGACAGCTGCGCATAGCCAGCTGTCATCAAAAAAAGGGTCTCCAGATCTGTGGCGCGCTATGAACGTTTCGATCGTCTGCCATCTTGCTGGTAGTTAAGTCGAGCGATGGCAACGGCTGCCCTTTTTTCAGCATTGGGCAATCTATCCAGCTGTTTACGCATTCTTCCATTTTTCAGCTGATGTCAGTGCTGTTAAAAATAATCGTGACAATTTTTTGACGGGAAATGACGTGCTAAAAAGTAAAGGATTCTCATGGAGCTATGTCACCCGCAACTATTTTTATAGAAATCAAATCTATTCTTAGTGACTGGCAACAGTCAAAACGTCAGAGTTTGGTGATCCCACAGCTGGAACACTAAGCATTAAAGGGTTAAAAGTTTTTATATATCACTGCTACTATGTGAAAAATGCAAAACTGTATTTTCATAGTTTCAAGAAAAATGCCTTCAAAGTTTCATTGCTTCCATATAAGTAATGGATGCATGAAACACAATGGTCAATTTTCATCTAAACTATTCTTAATTAAATTTTGGGTCTTTTGCATACAGCATTCCTTAAAGATCACATAAAAATGTTTTTAGGAGAAAAATTGCCAATTTTGAAGTTTTATATTTTTAGCATGGTGGTTGCAATCTAATGTGCCTGGGTGACCACCAACCAGAAAACATCAGAAAATTTACAGTTTCTGGAAAATTAAGGGGGAAATAAATGAATTTAGTGAAAAAAAGAAAGAAGGGGGGTTGAGACTTAATTAAGCAGACAATATTTTTAACTGTGGCATAAAAGAGCACCTTTTGCACCCCTTAAAACATGTATGTAATAAAAAAATGTTTGTCTTTAATATAAGCCTTTATCAGTAAATTAATTTATTGACAAAATAGTTATTAACCTGTTCAGGACCGGCGAAAGGAGAAAGAAGCGCTTCCCCAGGCCCGCGCGCTCAAAGAGACTACGCACGCACGGGACCGGTATGATATTTGAAATGATATTTGAGGTTTAATCAAAAAAAAGCTCGGAACCGAAAGTGCAAATTGAAGGTCAAAGCTCTCTGGAATGATATTTGAAAATGTAACAGACTTCAACCGCCATCTAGTGCCGTTTAAAAATTCAAATAAAACGTTCCAATCTGAAATCACGTCTGTGTGATGATGGGCCGGCTGGCACGGAAACACTGATCACAAATACTATATCGCGGGCCGTGAGGGAAGAATCGTCTGATCACATATACGCGATCACGGTCCTGAACAGGTTAATATTTAGTTTTCATTTTTTCTTTTTGCGGCATTTTAAGAAAATTTTTATTTCTTTAAATCCACCATTGTTTACCAACATTTAAAATTTTTTTCATGTAATTTTATTTTTATTTATTACTTTTTTTATTATTGTGTTAAAAATTTTGTTACTATTATTATTATTAATCATGTCATTATCATTAAATCTTCTCATTAATATTTTATGCTTATCTAACAAAAACAGTTGTAGTTTCTAATTTGAAGTGCATTTGATTGTATTTTCATTTTATCAAATTGCTAGGTTATTCCAACTCTGTTTATTTCCTACCTTATATGAAAGGTTAAAACTCAAAGTTATATAAATATTAATGAATTTGCAAATGCGGATTTTGACCAGGAATGCCTGGGAGTATCAGGTAATTTGAAAATGATAATTTGGTTGTGATCCTGCTGATAAATTAGTTTATAATTGTTACAAAGTAGAAGTTAACAAAAATGAAATATTGCCAAAATAATTTATCATTCATAAAAATAATATTTTATTAGCTTATTAGAACTTAAAATATTTATGAATTTTTTTATATATTTCAAATTTAGTATCCAGGTGTTGCAGAAGGTATTGAGAGTGATATAAAAAGCCTTATGGGAATTGTTAACTTGTGGAATATTTTACCAAAAGGTAGTTTTTGTATTTTAAAGTTCCATTTGCTTGAATTGTATTTGTTTGTCCTTTATGTCATTATTGCTTATTTTATGCATTTGTTAAATGAAGTAATTGGTAATTTTAGTGTTAGATTCATTTAATTTAATGTTAAACAAAATAGTATGCATAATTTTCAAATAAACTTGTGGGTTTTCCATTAACTAGACTGCAGGTAATTTTGCAAAATAAAATCAATTCCTTTGCTTAGCAGATTAATGTTTACACCTTTATTGTTGCTACTTTTTCCACATAAAGCTGTTGGGCAAATGACAGGTATGAATGCAATAAGAACTCTGAGTGTGCAGAAAGTTCATCAGAAACTACCCAACTTGTAAGGACAACTCTCTAACTTGATTCCTTCTAAAACCTTGTTGATCAATCTTCATAGCTCACTGCAAACAATTCACTGGAAAACAGTCAGTTGGACACAGCTTCCAAAAATATTATAGTTAACGTTAATAGTGTGTTAACTGTCCATTGTGCTGTTTTGATTCCTCTTTAATAAGTAATATTTAAGCCAATAACCTATCTTAAACTTAGGATTATACCTGGAAAATGTTATGGCTGTAGCTGAGAGAGAATTGACGAAAGAAGTAGATTACCTGAATGAAGCAATATCCGGAAAACGTTTTAAGTAAAACTTTTTGTTAAACTTGTTTAAGATGCATACCTTAAGTTTGATTGATTCTTCAATTTACTACAAATACAGTCAACTCTGGATATAGTGAACTTTCAGCTATAGTGAACACAAACTGTTAGTCCCGATTCCCATACATCATCTCTGTTCATCATGGGGACACTTCGGTTTTAGTGAACTTTGGATATAGTGAACGAAATTGGATGGTTCCCAGAGGTTCACTATAACCAGAGTTGACAGTATGTGCATTTTATAAATATGCATGATATTTTTTTTAAACGGTGCATAATTGCAGTAACTTAAAATTTTAATAACAATCGCAATCTTAAAATATTAATCTTACTCGTAACTTAATAATAATAACACACAGTCGGAGACAACATCAAGAACAAGAAGAGAGAAAAAGGATATACCCCTGTGGCAGAGCAGATGTTACGACAAGCACTTGCATCAGGGAGCCACAAAAGCACAAGAACACAAAGCAAAAATTACAATGCACACATTTCTGAAAAACAAATCTTTATTTTTCATTTAGCACCTTAAGAAAATGTCATTACATTAAGACAGGTTAAAACATCATCAGATTATAAACCTACACAGCGCATAAGCATGTTATTCAAAAAATGGATGCCATGAGCATGCCACTACAAAATTTTGCAAATAGCGTGAACATATCGGATATGTGAAAAGAGTTTGTGGGAGCTCGCAGCAGGCAATGTTTTAATAAATAAATTACTTAACTATATTAAATAGAAGAACTCCTGATGTGTGCTAGGGAAACCATAAGAAAATGGCCGCAAAAAAAGAAAATTAGTTGGAACATGGTCCACGGACTCATCTGAGTTCTTCACAAAATCAACACCAGGAGAAAGGAAAGTTATGGGGGGGGGGGGTGAAGCTACTATGTGAGCATCCAACTTTGAACAAACTGTGGTGCAAAATGACACTGAACAGTAAGAACAGAGCGAGCAAGACTTTCTGGCAACCTCAAACGAAATGTCACAGTGCTGCGCTGCAGCTAGGAAAAAGAGAGCACAGCGATTGGTTTTGCGGCATGTGTGGGCTGAAGGTGATGATGTCAGCTCAGAGAAAATTTGAAATTCTCTGAGGAGTGAGAAAAGGCTGGACTGCCAGCGTCGTGCATTATTCATCACTGTGAAGAATTGGCGAGAGCTCTGAGGTTGCGTAGAGTTTAAAAAGGCATGGGACGCAAACGTACCACCATCTTCGATGCAAATAAAAAACAAACAATTAATTAAAGACCAGCTAGCGAGAACGCAAAAAAATTAAGAGAGGGAAGACCCACAAACATACCAAAGGTAAATTTAATAATTTAATACCCACAAACTTTAATTACAAAAAGTTACAATAAAGCAGTTTTAAAAGAACAAAGCAGTATATGAAGTTACATGTAATATTTCCATCACAAACAATCCTTTTTTTTTTTTTTAAAGCAATAATTTGATTAGTTATCTTGAGTCTGTTTCACTATTGTTGATAAATAAATAATTTTGCTGTTGATTTTATTTCACAGTTATTAATTGATATTTACATTAATATCTTTTTATTTGGGATTAAATTTTAGTTAATTTTCAAATTGAAGCAAGCTTTCAGTTTGATGAATTCAGTAAACATAACTATTGAAATTCGATAAACATAACTATTCAAATTTATTCACTGAATTTCATTCGGAAAACATAACTATTGAAATATGTTTACAACCCTTTACCTTCATTCTCTTCTTAATATTAAGTGGCTTAATCATGAAAAAAATCTTATAGAAAACTTTTGGAGCCATATCCACAATTTGCAGTACCTGAAATATATGATGAGTTATGCACAAAAAATGTTTTGACAACAGAGCTTGTGTATGGCACACCTATAGACAAATTACAAGATGCTAGCCAAGAGTTAAGAAATGAGGTATGTTTTGTTTTTATTTTAATTTAATAATTCGTACCAGGGCTGTAGAATTTGTGAATCTTATATTGCTTATTTTTAACCGACAAAAAACGGAGAAGGTTCTCAAGTCGACGCGTATATTTTTTTTTTTATGTATGACCATGCATAACTTTTTACAGAGTAATCCGATTTTGAAAATTCTTTTTTTATTGGAAAGGGTATACCTAAGGTGACCATACGTCCCGTTTTGAACAGGACAGTCCCGTTTTTAGGTGGCTTGTCCCGTTGTCCCCAAGCACAGCTTCGGGACACCGTAATGTCCCGTTTTTAGAAAATGTCCCCTGTAATGTCCCGTTTTTAGAAAGAGAGCAACCCACGGTAACGATTTCAATAAAAGCCGCTAAAAATCTAAAATCATCCAACAGGAGTGTCTGGTTAAAAAAAAAAAAAAACTGACCTCCCTCCCTCATTTCTCGAGATGCAAAGAAAACGCGAGGGGGATTTATTGTTTTTGTGTTTGTTCTTTTCATGTTCTTTTTTGTCAACTATTTCAATTTATTTAATTTTTATTTCTTTTTTTTTTAATTATGTGCCTCTTTTGCTTATTCCTTCCCCCCCCCACACACACACACATACTTTATTTTCCCTTTTCACTCTGGTTTTCTAAGTATTTTTTTCCTTCCGAATGACAACTTCCTTTTTTCTGTGTGTCCTTTTGTTCCCATATCTCACTTTCCTACCTTCCTGCCTTGTGTCGGAGGGTGTTTTTGAAGTCGAAGAAGGGCCTACCATTTGTACTACTCGAAACGTACATCTTGCACTATTTTTTACAGTATATGTGTGTTTTAGCATAGATTTTTTTTCATTTTATTTTGATATTAACATTAACACACGCTTTTTTGCGCATTTTCTTAACAACTAAAAGATACCCAGACCTGTCCATTCAGTCTCCCTACACTATTACCTTAAAAACAGTAGATGTCCCGTTTTGAGGAAGAAAATATATATGCACTATTGCCAAAAAAAGTAGATGATGTCCCGTTTTGAAGGAAAACATAAATGGTCACGTTAGGTATACCCCGAAGTTTATCCCATATAGATTTGAGAAAAAAATTCCAACCCTAAGGGTAGGAAAACAGGGGATGATTGATTTTTCACTCACTGATTGTAATGTATTAACACGCATAAAATATGACTTTTAAATAGCTATTTTTTTTTAATGCCAGCTCGTTTAGTGATCTTTTTCCTTTTCCTCGTGAGAATTCAATATTCCTTAAATTTTATAGTTTTCATAAAATAAAATAGAAGCTCTAACGAGGCATATAAGCTCTTGAATCGATATTTGTTAGATACTATTACCAGAAGAGTTGATTTTTTTTAAATGGATGGTGTCCGTGTGACGTTATTTTTCAGCCAACACGTAACCTCCAACCAATGAACTTAAAATGTAGTTTCAGTTGACACTCAATGTTTCAATCTGATTAGTTCAAATTTGTATTTTCCACCGACACGTGATTGAAATAGCATCGTATCGATATCGTCCATTGCAAGGGATATTGGCGACGTTTTTACATCACCGTTTAAAACTGCACATCAAACCACCTATACATCTTCGTTCACAGTACACAGCACATATGTGTACATTTTGTTTTCGCTTGTTAAAACGATTCTTTTAAGATTTTTTGTAGTTCTGAATTTACATACATATGCGTCGATGCTTTAATTTTGAATAAATCATGTTAACGCATGCGAATGTGTAAATCCCATGCACACATTTTGTTTTTGTTTGCTGTTTCGCTAAAGAGTATTTAAATGTTATTAAAATTTCCGAAGTTCAATTTGTTAGTTTTTTTTTTTTGAAATTCATACAGCTAAAAAGAACTGGTCTATGTTCCGTATCCGGTGCTGTTTACATTTTGATGTTCATTTAGTGTTAGTTCTGGTGCCATTGTGGGCGATGTTCAACAGGAGTGAAGTACCCTGCCGTTGGTAGTTTTGACTGGCAACCATAAAGAAATGTGTACCGCTTGGCAACGTTTTGGAGGTATGATAACGCGTCAAATATTGCAAATTGGAAATTTCAGAACTGTTGAAAGATCCAAAATTTCTTGAATTTTCGAGCATGCGTAATAGTTATTTTTTAATTCTAGCTACTGTGTGACGTACACAGATGGATGTATAGAATTTGCTTGCTCAATTTGATGTCACTAAGCTGTTAATTTGCGTTTATAGCTACAAAAAATTATAAAATAAAAACTTTTTAACAAAAAAATTAAATTGCCGAAAAACTCAAAAGCAAAAAATTATAAACCTTTTCTTAATTAACCTTAATATCTAAGTTCCTAAACTAATGTAAATATACCTAAGTAATTTTGAGTCGGTGCCAAACAACCAATGAACAAAGATCACTAAATTACCTTAAATTTAAAGAAATAACCAAATCAAATTGGCATTGCAACGTGAAATCTCGCGATAAACATTAACATTCCAAAAAATGCGCTCTCTTCACGTCTCTCACAATCAACGAGCTTTTGCAGAAATGCAGAGAGGTCTACTTTGTAATACACAACTCAAAATCTGTGTGTGAACAATAAATTACTCCTATTAATAATAGAGATTTAGGCAATTTAGTGATCTTTGTTCATTGGTTGTTTGGCACCGACTCAAAATTACTTAGGTATACTTACATTAGTTAGTTAAGAACTTAGATATTAAGGTTAATTAAGAAAAGGTTTATTATTTTTTGCTTTTGAGTTTTTCGGCGGTTTAATTTTTTTGTTAAAAGGTTTTTATTATAAGCACAGATCACTGAAATATACTTGAATGTGTATTGGGAAAAAGGACTATCAATGCTGTACTCATCATTTTTAACTCAGAATATGTGATACTAAATGCAAATAACTTACCAATTTTGGGGTTCAGCCTTATTGTAAAGTGTTAGACACTAATGTGGTTTGTACAAAATTTCAGACTTTCATCATATAACATCTCAGAGATATGTTTAAAGATGATCAAGTGCTATAGATGAATATGAATGTAAACATTCATTGCTTGAATACAAGAAATTATTTTTTTCGTGATTTTTGCATGACCCTGAAATGCTATCATCCTACATGATTTTTTCCCTTCGAGAGCCATTGAAAAGTGTCTTAAGTCAGCATATATTTATCTTCATATCTCTGGCAGCTTTTTAGTTGTAATTCTCAAAGTTTATACATCACTTCATTGTGTATGGAGAACATTTTATTAACTAAAAATTTTTTGTAAATGTAAAAAGTGTAACTTTTTGAAAATTTTACAACAGGAGTTTTTTCTTAACATGGTCTTTTTTTTTCTACCTTATTATGAGTAATTATTCAATTTACATTGCCCACTTATCTCTAATAGACCAAGAGTTAAAATGTGTTACTAAGTGTTTGGGACACCCTGTATATTACTATTATTTTGTGTAGGAACCAATATATCCTGATATTGCGTGTATTTCACTATTGATTTAATGCTGAGTTCAATTGTAAATGTTATGAAATAAATAATAAACTTTAAAAACATGGTTAAAAGTGTCTTGCAATTGAAACTTGAAGTAGTTTGTTGGAGGATACATTTTAACTTCTTATTCTGCTATAGCTATAAAAATCTAATCATAAAAGTAACAAAGACAAAATCATCCAAATGCACTACAGAAATTTTATATATAAAAATTACGTATTTTAATAGTAATACACTAAACAGGCATGATTTCATTTTCTTTATGTAAATGACTAGTACTATGTATACATATGCAATAAAGCTACATAATGTCAATATCTTATTTTGTTTAATTTTAGGTTTGTAAAAACTTACTCCAGCTATGCCTTATGGAAGTTTTTCTGTTTAGATTTATGCAGACCGATCCCAACTGGGCCAATTTCTTGTATAATTATGATACGAAACAAGTAAGTTTTAATTAAGAAACACTTAAAACATTGTGATGTTGTAGATAAATAAGTAACTTTATATAAAACACAGTAGTAGTAATAAAACCTCTACATACATTTCAAGTGGTTCTCAAGTTCTTTCTTTTTGAGAGCATGAAAATATTTAAAAACATATTTGTAAGTTAGAAAGCAAATATTGCTTTCATATGTAAGTATGTGAATTAATAATTGTTTAGTTGCTGACTAAAGGAAGCCTTTAGTATATCTTAAAATGTGCATATACTTTTTATTACTGTTGTCTGTTTTATACAAAGTTATTTTTCAAAATATTAATACTGTCTACAACACTGACAGGATTCTGTAATTAAAGTAGTCTTCTATTTACATATGATACATTTAAATAAAACATAAATAATATTTTTCTGTAAATTTTGATTTACTGATGATAAAATTTGCTGTATAAAAGAGCTTTAATTAAAAGTACTCTAAGGTAATGTCTTCATATTCCCTTCGGCAAAACACCTGCAATATATGTTTTGTTCATCTCTTTACTCATATCATCTGTAACCTTAAATGTAATAAACTTTGGTGTAAAGACTTGGCTATAATCCGTATGCTATATTTTACACCAGAAAAAATCTTACATTTTAAAAGCTGTTTAAAGCTTTTTTTTTTTTTTTTTTTTTTTTTTTGTCTAGAGCAGCAGTTCCCAACCTTTAACATGCCCCCCACCCCCCCCCCTCACATTCCTGAGCATGTATAAAATTTTTTATTCTTCAACAATTTAATCCCCTTTTATACAAAATCATGTTATCGGTAAAGTTTGAATAAACATTTTATGCAAAAACAGCTATGTTTTAGAGTAAAAATAAGAATAATTAAGATTATTTTTTTAAGTGTACATTATCACTTGCTCTTTTCCTGTTTTTCTCACCTCTCCCCCCCCTCTTCCGGGGGGAGCATGCCCCACCAGTCGGGAACAACTGCTCTAGAGGATATAGGATTAAATACTTCCTAGGAGATCATGGAATACATACATTTTGGCATGTTAAAAATGGGGAGGGAAAATGCATAAAACATAGCTGAATGGGCAAACAAGAAAAAATGCCCATTTGCATTGAGCAATGATTACAGCCAGAAAGAAGGATTGAACTTAAATTGATCATGACCAAAATGTATATTCTTCCCCTGAGCCATATGTTAGGCTGTAGTTTTTGTTGTTGTTGTTGTTTAATACAAACATTTTAACATAATTTTCTTTTTCCATTTTTAAACTTAAAAATATATTTAAAATAGATTGCTTCTTAAGTGAGTCACTACCAGATGAATATGCTTATTAGTGGTACCAACAATTAACTTAGAGTTGATCATTGTTTTTTGAAGTTTCTACAAGGAAGGCAACTGCCTGAATTCCAGCAATGTATTTATTCAAAGAAATTTTCAACACTGAGTTTTGTAGTGACTAGAGTAAACAGCTAAAATCTGTATTCAATAGTGAAGAAATGGAGATATAAAACCTCATAGCCTCTCCCCTTACATACACCACATATATAAGTACCTATCAAATATATATACATGTATGTCAATTTTGATGGTAATATGTTACTTTGAATATTCTAGATAGTTCTTCTAGACTTTGGTGCCTGCAATGAATATACACCAGAATTTGTGGATACCTACATGAAAATAATCAAATCTTCTGCTGAACAAGACAGAGAAAATGTTTTGCGTTTTTCTCAGGATTTGGGTTTTCTCACTGGCTATGAAACAAAGGTGTGTATTGTTTATTTGTAGAGTTGTGAAATTATGTTGGTGTAGTGACTCCTTGGTTTATCTGCATGATATATTTCTTTTACTATCAAATTTGATTTGCGATATATTTATCTTCCATTAGTCACTGAAAAGTCTCTGTTTTCCTTCATTATGCCAAATCACAAAATTTATTATAACCAGTTTTCATTGGTAAAGTGAATATGCATGTATTTCTGATCTTGATTAATGCTGTCAATTTTATTCCAGAACATTAAAAATGGCTGCTTTAAAAAACTGTAATGGCTTCAGTGGAAACTGCATTTTAATTGGTTTTTGAATTAATTCATTTCAAATCACAGACAATCTTAATATTACTGTATAGTTTTATGGACAGTGGAAACTGTGACAAATCTATTTATTTATCTGACTGGTTAATTAAAATTATCATAAATTTTTAGCTGTGGGATTTAATTCTTATGCGATATAACTGTGAAAACGTATTTAAAAATTATACCCTAAACTTGAGTTTATAACATATTTTTATTTATTTGCATATTTTTATTAGTGCATTTTATGCAAACATTTATTTTAAAAACAAACTCAGAGATGCACATTATTACAGATTATCCCTAATCATTATGAATTTGGAAGGGGAGGGGGTATTACAGTATTATGGAAACAACATTTGGACCAAAAAACAAAATTCACTGGTAGGACTTACGATGATATATTTGACTGAAAACACTATCTTGATTTTTGTCGTCAGGGTTGCATTTTAGTGATAGTTTGGCTCATATCCCATGGAGACTGCATTTCAGAAAAAAGTGACTAAAGTAGACAATGGACAATTGATGATTATTTAATATAGTTGTATTGAAGAATGAGATTAGTGAAGAAAAAAGGATACACAAATAAATTAGATTAATGAATAGAAAAGTAACAAAATTACATCCACTTTTCATCCAAAAAAATGATAAAATTATTTGCATTCTAATATTTTTTTCAATTTATATCCCCTTTTAAGAGTTTTTTCCAGGAGAGAGGGGGGGGAGATTTTAAACTCAATTTATTTTAGGTAAGATTTTAAATATTTATTCTTATATTTGATAACTCCGTGTTCAAAATTGGCACCTCTACATACTCTATGTTGCTTTAATTTTTATTTTATTTATTTATTTTTTCTAACAGTTGATACTTTATATTTCTACAGGATAATCATTTTAAATGAAAATTTGATACAATTGTCATATTTTTTAATTTCTCAACCTTAATCTTGGGCTCTCAACTTTTTGCTTACTAAGACTTTCACCGATGAAATGACAGCAAGAACTTTTTTTGGAGGATTGGTCAGGAGTTAAGATTTTAACTTTCACTATAAACTGATGTATAAGCTTTTTGGGTCCAGAGCAGAGAAAAATATATGCATAGATTCTGTCATTCTTTATTCTGTCCTGCAACAGTTCTTATTAATTCAAATTTTCTAATTTTTTTCTTTTTATATTAAAAAAAATGCAGAGCCAGCAAATATAAGCACAGATCTTTACAGAAGCTAATTTATTTTCTTTTTCTTGTTTCTGTACTTTGTATTATAACAATATTGTTATTTCTTTGTAAACTTAATACTGCAACTTTTGATGTAACTTTAATACGCTTGTGACATTATTCTTTTAAAATATATTCAATAATATGCATGGCACTTAGTTTGCACAAACAAGATCCCTTAAGGGCTTAATCTATCTCTGGAAAGAGTGTATTTTCCTGTTTGTGGACTAATATTTTAATATTAAATCCAACATAATACAAAAGTATTGAGACTTTTTCTCTCCCTAATCACAGGCCATGGAAGAAGCTCATGTTGATGCAGTGATGATACTTGGTGAGGCATTCGCTTGCAAAAAGCCATTTGACTTCACGAAACAAAACATGACTCAGAGAATTCATGACCTAGTTCCCATAATGTTGAAGCATAGGTTGACTCCTCCACCAGATGAAACTTATTCACTCCATCGTAAGATGTCTGGCATTTTCTTACTCTGTACCAAACTAGGAGCTGTTGTAGACTGCAGTAAACTGTTTAATGAGATTTACAATGAATACTGTGCTACAAAAAGTCAAATGTAATTGTTGCCATCAGTGTAAAATATGTAGATATTTTTAGTTGTTATTATTAAAAATGTAAATTGTTGCTCACAAGTGGCTTAGTTTGATACTTTTTAAGAAGTTCTTGACAAAAAATATCATAGATTCACATGCTTACAAGCTAAGAGCATAGGCAGTCCTTCTGCTGTCAAGATTTTATTTTTAGCTTTTGTTAATAATAAAGCATTGAAACCTCAAAAATTATGATGTTTTTAGGTTGACACATGTGTGATCTACCCGAAAAAAGGCAACCAAATATCATTCATTCCATATAATATTAATTTATGTATGTGTCCTTTCAGGCGCGCACACAGGATTTTTGGCTGGGGGGGGGGGGGGTCCAACTTTTAGGAATGTTCCAGATTGACAAAAATCAGTGATGAAAGAACTCGTTTTCATTAGATGGAATTCATCAAAACTCATCCCATCCAGTTCCCTAAGAATACACTACACAATACAAAAGGAAGCAAAATAATAGTTGTACAGTTTTGAGAACAAGATGGTGTTTTATGTTCGCTTTCAGTTCGTTTTTGAAAAGTTGAGGAAAACGAGAAAAAAATTTCTTTTTTTATTTATTAGAACTGAAACTATTGCTACCTTTTTTTGGAATCATTTTATTTACTATAGATATAGGGTAATAATCAATCGAAAAAAAAATATCAAAGCCGATTGGGGGGTCCAGACCCCCTGGACCCCCCCTTGTGTGCGCCACTGTGTCCTTTAGAAATAAGCACATGAAAATGATGTTTTACAGACATCCCATTTGCTTAAGTTAAAGGTGTGGCTACATTGGTTACTTAATGATTAGTATGTGGGAAATCCAGTACAGTATGGAACCTCTTATCCAGAATCAGTTTTCAATCGATTAAATTCCTATTTTTTCCGAAAGAAAAGCAAAAAATGAGTTTTATTTATATTTCTTATGCTTTTTTTTTTTTTAAGTACTACAGCTAGATTTTATAAAGTAAGCAATCTGGTAAGGTATTTATTTATTTTTTTAGTGTGTGACTAAGTTTTCAAGAAGCTATCATATATTTACTACTTCCTCTCTAAATGATTATTATTTATCTTGATCATATAGTTTTTTTTATATTATTTTGCTAGTATATTAACAATTAATGTTTAATTCTAATCAAAAATAGAGAGTAACATTTATGCTACCAATCAATCATGTCATGTTAATCCCCAACCAGTTATCCAGAATACACCCGGTCCCAACCATTCCGGATATGAGGTTCATACTGTACTAAGAAATAGGATTTGCACATGCCATGAATTATTTTATAGAATGTCTACATGTTTGAAAACATTGTTTTTTTTTTTTTTTTTTTTTTAAGCACCTCATATTTTTTACTGTTCATGACCTGTTATTTAGACATTTCAAAGCACACTAGGGTTATTCTGCCAAAGGGAGAGCACATTCAAAGAGACCTTCATACTTTAGCCATCTACCAATGTTCAGTATAGAAAGGAAAAAAAGAAAAGTATTAAAAATTGTGAAAATGTGTGAAAACAGAATTATTTTTGTTCATTCTTTTTTTTTTCGTCTTAAATACCTATAATAAATACCTATTTACCCACATATATGTTGATCCCACATATAAGTCGACCCCCCAATTTCCTGATTAAGAAATTTGAATTCTTTTAAATATAGCCTATAAGTCAACCCACCACTTTCCCGATCAAGAAACTTAAAAAAAAATTTTAAATACATTTATTCAAAATCATCTGAAAAAAAAAGGAAGTACTGAATATACAATAAAAAAGATAATAATATATAAAAGTAGTATACAAAATTAAACTGATAATAATGAGTAATAATAATATGACACTACTGATAGAATGATATGGTAAAGTACTAGTATGCAGAGTTAAACTGATTCAAGATCCAATTCAGTATCAGACTCGTCAAACAATAAAATTCCTTCGTCATCATCAGCTCATCATGATACATGTATTGGGTTAGGATCCCTTAGAAAGACCTCCATGGGGAGGCACCCTACCCTTTGGCCTTGAGCCCACGTGTAGCTAATTGGCCACAATCCCACAACAACAACAACAACATGGTACAGGTTTTCAAACTTTGTATCGCTATGTTTCTTCCTGCTAAAGAAATCAACCTTAAATGACGTCATTGTGTTATGAAATGCGGGAAAAGAACAATTGTCTTTAAAAGGGGCATTTTTGACATCTGATTTAAAAAAAAAAAAAAAAAAAAAAAGAGAGAGAGAGAGTAAATAAAAATTAAGGACCCTCATTATAAGTCGACCCTCTCACTTTAAAGCCTTTTTTTTTTTTTTTGTCCAAAATTTCTCGACTTATATGCGGTAAATACAGTATATATACATAAATAGTAAGTTTTTGTTGTTGTTGTTGTTGCTGCTGCTGCTGTTCTTTTATTGTTCTGCTTTGTATTGTTCTTGCATGTATCTTTTGTGCCATTTTCTTTCTATACTTTCTATTATTTTTATCTACGCTCTTCTTTTCCCCACCCCCCCCCGTTTCTTTTTCTCCCTGGTTTCTTCCTTCTTCCGATTAGGAATCTGCTCTTTGCTTTTGTTTTCTGCATACTTTTTCTGTCCCCAGTCTCAGTCCGTGTATGGACTTCTATTGGTGCTGATGAAGATCAAAATTTTTTCAATCGAAACATGTGCACACTTTGTAAAATAAAAGGTACTTAACAAAGTTTTAATTATTTTCATGAATTGTAAGAGCATTGTGACTCAAGAAAAACGCAGTTAACTAGCACATTATTAATGTAAACACTATCATCAAAGTTGAAATTTCCTATACAGTCTGCATACAACAGAGAAGACTGGGCAACATATATGCAAAAGAAGTAACACTAAAATACTCATGAGCTTTTCAAGTTCAAATAAAAAGAAGTAAATAAAAACTAACAATTTTTATTTACTTTTTAATAGGATTCATGTTTTACTGTGCGTAATTCTCTTATTGTTTGAAAATTAAGTATAAGGGTACATAGTATGTACTGAAAGTATAATCTAGAAATTTCTATATCTAACTTAGTTAAAAATTGAACACGGAAATACCTTAGTAATTAGTTAAAAACATTAAAAGCCTAAAATTTCCGTAAAAAGATTAAAACACGCACCATGAGCACTTTCGACAGCTTAGCCCGCTGTCATCATCAGAACTGAGTTGCTTGGCTCGTTCACCACTTCTTCTTCACCATGGCCTGCCACGATTGCTCGATTTGCGCATGCGCCATGTCGTTGACATCGTATTTCCAACGCTTCCCGTCTTAAGCCATAATTGTGATTATTGTAATTAGCTATTTTCTTGACATTTACGAAATCTATATTTATATTTTCTTTTAAGGCTAGGCGGGATAGAGCGGTACTTTGTCTATTGTATTTTATGTCATTTATGTGTTCTTTAATTCTATCTTTAATTTTTCTTTTTGTAACCCCAATGTAGTATCTGGGGAGGTTGGAATCTCTATATGTGAAATTTTCTAAATACCTGCGGTTTCTAGAGGGTTAATCTTGTCTTTATCTGACCAGATTTTTTTAAATATATTGCTATTGGGTTTAATTGGGATACGGAGGTTCATTTTACGTGCCCTGTTGGATATTTTTACAGCAAGACCGCAACAGTAGGGAATCGGATGAGTAAATGTGGATTTTTCTTTTTGTGCGCCGTTGATGATGTTAAGTTTCTAGCAATATCATCCCCCGCCTAATCATAAATAGAAGAAAGAAACTTAACATCATCAACGACGCACAAAAAGAAAAATTCACATTTACTCATCCGATTCCCTACTGTTGCGGTCTCGCTGTAAAAATATCCAACAGGGCACATAAAATGAACCTCCGTAACCCAATAGCAATATATTTAAAAGAATCCGGTCAGATAAAGACAAGATTAACCCTCTAGAAACTGCAGGTATTTATAAAATAAATTTCACATATAGAGATTCCAACCTCCCCAGATACTACATTGGGGTTACAAAAAGAAAAATTAAAGATAGAATTAAAGAACACATAAATGACATAAAATACAATAGACAAAGTACCGCTCTATCCCGCCTAGCCTTAAAAGAAAATATAAATATAGATTTCGTAAATGTCAAGAAAATAGCTAATTACAATAATCACAATTATGACTTAAGACGGGAAGCGTTGGAAATAATGACACAAGAGGGAGCTGTCAACGACATGGTGCATGCGCAGATCGAGCAATCGTGGCAGGCTATGGTGAAGAAGAAGCGGTGAACGAGCCAAGCAACTCAGTTCTGGTGATGACAGCGGGCTAAGCTGTTGAAAGCGCTCATGGTGCGTGTTTTAATTTTTTTACGAAAATTTTAGGCTTTTAATGTTTTTAACTATATCTAATTTTTAGATATAAACAGCACAACTTGTGATTAATGCTAAGGTTATTAAGTGAAATTCAAATATGAAACTATAAAAATAATCTAAAAATTTTTTTAATTCTTTAAAAACAACAATTTGACCATGGAAAGAAGGAATATTAAAACTAAAATACTGGGTTAATAAATGTATACGTACTTGAAAATTTTTAGCTTCTTGTTATTTCAGTAGGGCAGCAAATGATGTAAAAATGTTTGATCTATCAGTTTTGGTGCTGTACACAAAATGGCAAAGTCTTCTCATTTC